>WBMV01008445.1:0-15489 GCA_013396655.1 Campylorhamphus procurvoides
CCTTTAAGGTCCATTTCAACCCCCTAACATTCTCTTGATTCTCTGATTCGATGCCCATCTGAGGAATGGGAAGAAAGAGAGGACACCATCTCCTTCCCATAGAACAGGCACAAACATTGGCATGGAATCAGAGGTAATATGACTCAGTCCAAAGGAGTAAGAGGAAGAAGGGCCCTTTCTTTTTAAGGACTTCCTGACAACTTAGGTTTCTACATATCCTGCCTCCATTTGCCTACTGATCTTTAATCTGTTCGAGCCATCTTCTCTGGGACTTTGCAATTGTGAAGAAACCTCAATTCTTCACTGTCCACTTTGAGCCAGCCCTAAAGTTACATCAGCAAAACATTATTTATCAGAACTCCTCACATAGCAGACATAAACCATGTGCTCTCCTTCTTGTTCTCTGAGAGACTTTCACTGCGGGCTGTGGTCTAAGTGACAAGATCACTCAGTGATCTGCATTCAGATCACTGCATTTCAGATCCTGAGTTGGAAGGGATCCACAAGCATTATTGAGTCCTCACTCAGATCTCTGCACTCAGAGTGCAGAGATCACTCAGACCTCTTTCGGGCTTCTGTTTCTGTGCCATCCTGTCCAGACATTTTCAGTAACTAATCTTGCAACAAAGTCAGAAAAAAAATGGCAACATTCTGTCCCTCATACCTTGTGAATCTGGATCTGAGGCAAGAGCATGGTGAAGAAAGTGAGTGGTCAGCATGGATTTGCAGAGGGTAAATCATGTCTGCCCAGTTTCATTGCCTTGTATGAGACATTTACTGTGTTTGTGCATGAGCCTTGACTTTGTCAAGGCCACTAACACACACAATATCTTTGTATCCAGTTTGGGATGGTGGGGTCTGTATGAGTGGACAGCCTGACAAGAAGTAGATTACCAGAGGGGACTGTCTTAGGACCTGTCATGTTTCTATCTTTATCAATGGCCTGGAGAAAGTGATGGAGTGCACTCAAGTCTGCAGCTGACACTGAGCTTGGGGGTTCAGTGTATACATTCAGGAACCGCTACTCGGAGTGAGCTAGCCAGTCTGGAGGAAGGGGCTAACAGGAACTTTCAGAATTCAACAAGGACAAGTGCAAAATCCTGCACCAGGGAAGGAAGAACCCTTTGAGATGATACAGACTGAACACTGACTGGCTGGGTAGCAGCTCTGCTGGAAAAGACCTGGAGGTCTTAGTAGACAGCAAACTGAACAGAAGCCAGCAGCATGACCTGGCACAGAGAAGGCTATATAAGCAGAAGCATAGTTAATAAATCAAGGGAAATGATTATCCTGCTCTACTGAGCCCTTGCTAGACCACACCTGGAATATTGTGTCTGGTTTTGGGCCTGTTAGCACAAGAAATGCATAGCTAAAGCAGAGTGAGGTTGATAGATGGACACCAGAATGGTTAGGAAACTGGAGAACTTGCCCTTGGAACACAGAGGGAGAAGATGAATGAATTGGGCTTACTCAACCTGGAGAAGAGAATGCTGTGAGGAAACCTGACAGCAGCTTCCCCAGGACATAAGAGGAAGTGATTGGTGGGAGACTGAGATAAAAAAGACATAAGTGAAAAAAGAGAGGTTTAAACTGGATATATGGAAAATCTTTTCCACCACGAGAACAGTTAAGCACTGGCTCAAGTTACCTGGAGAGGTTGTGTATCCTTATCCTTGGAAGGCTGAGAAAACCTCTGATGGCCATGCTTTGAGAATTCTGGACTAGGAACGTCCGGATGTCCCTTCCAACCTGAATTACTCTTATTCTGTGTATTGCATATGCCCAGATCTGAGCAAGGACTGACACACTTGCTCTCATTGCCTCTGTCAGTATTTCTAATGAGATGTGGCATCAGCTGCTTCAAGGCTCTGATTTCAAGGTTAGAACCAGGCATGAGGCCACCTGAAGGACATTCTGGAGAAGGTCCCAAGTGAAGTGCAAGCCAAAATTCAGCATAGTTTGGACAACCAAGTGACAGTCTTGCTGCCAAGTTTTTGCAGGAGCGCTGTGATCCAAGGGCTTACTGCTAGCATGAGGTCCTGAAACATGAAGTAGTAAGAGAATCAGCAGTTCAGAAGTGACTCCGGCAGCATGAAGCCATATGGTGGAAAGGCCAGACTAGCTCTAGGCAGAGGCTAGTACAAAGCAGGAGGCACCAGCACTGTACTGGTGCTGCTGGAGGGGAGGCAGAGAAACCATGTTTAATTCTCTTATTCAAATCCCTGAATTAGCCAGAAGATGCCAGTTTTCTGGAATATGCAGTGTACTATGTTAAGCCAGGAGGGCTTTCTCCAGTCTCCACAAATGGTTCTTTGAGTGACAAGACCCTGCAGGATTTTGGAGTTGTATCTCTGAATTCATGTAGTCACACAGGTCCCCTGCTGCAGGCCCAGTATGAGACTGTAATCCCATTTTTCTAGCAGAAGTGGTTATACCAACCTTTTGTGATGCCTCCATACCTCAGCTACCTCCAGAGCAAGACTGGACTAGTAGTGCCATTCTGTCTGCCCCACAATGGTAGCAGCTCTGAGTAGCCTGGATGCAGCGATGGCAGCCCAGAAGGGAGCCCAGAGCACCAAGCTGTACACTGTTGTAACACCAAATTGAATAGTGCCACAGACTGGTCTCAGGTGTGAGAGCTCAGTTGTCTGCACTAATGTTTCAGGCCTTCCCCCGTGTGGCTGTGACCTGGGTCAGCTCACATGTCCTCAGGCAAAGCAAGAGCACTGCTAAGGAGTGAACACAGGTAAGAACCACCACAGCCAGTGGGCACTCTGCACACACTATGTGGACTAAAGCAGACTATGTAGACATGGCCAGGTAGCAGTACCATCAAAACCTCGAGCTGGACAGAGCTAGATCAGTGCACTTTTGTGAGGAGAGAGGAGCTGGGTCCCAAACAGGGCAGCCTTAAGTGCCCTTGGTGGATACTGTGAGAGAGAAAACTACAGTTCTGTGATCACACAACTGCTCTACTTGACTCTGCAGCATGCATATGGTCCTGGGCTGTCACTTTATGGTCCAGTCCTCAGCAGAGACACCAGCAACAGGGAGAAACTGTGAGGCTGTGCGAGAAATGCAAAGGAGAGGCTGAAAGCTGTGGTGGACCTGGGCAGTGGTGGAGTGTGTTGGGATGGCCACAGGAGTAGATGGTGGAGATGAATTGGGGCAGGCTGAGAGATTGAAGGGTGGTCAGGGGGGTAACTTTCAAAGCAAGGTGTGCCTCTCATAATGTGGTTTGGACGCTTCTGCTGTGAAATGCCCAGAGACTAAAAAGTTGAATGAAATTTGGGCTGCACCATTTGGTGTGCTGTCCTGTCCAAGACTTCAACCAAGACCTCCATGTGCCAGCTTCCCACCTGCCAAATCAAGGAAATAATCCCAAAAGCAGAGAAGTGCAGATTAGAAGGGACCTGCTCCACCCTTCGCAGCCCCAGTAGAGGGTTCTGACAGTATGATTCCTGACAGATGTTTGTTTGACCGGTACTTAAAAACTTCCAGAGAGAGTGATGTCTCATCCACCCCAACAACCTTAATTACTAAGAAATTTTTTCTTGGTGTGTCACTTCATTCTCTCCTCTCTAAATTCCCACTTCTTGTCACCAAGGAGTGAGCCTTCTGTCTGTTTTTTGCAGTCCCAGTACTTCCACACTGACACTAACCATACTCTCATGTTTCAGTTTATGCATGCAAAAAAATCAATAAAAATATAAGATCAAGGTACTTTTCAAAAAATTTCATGCTATTTATTTTGTAGTATTTCTGCATTGGTTATGCTATTAATGATAAAATGTGTAAAAGTTACTTCAAATAAATTGTCTTCTTTCTGCAGTTCACCAAAAACATAGCTTCAAATGCAGCATTTTTGAAATACTCACATAACTTATATCTGTGCTATGCCCCCCTGCCCTGCTGCTGTTTATAGCCAGGCTGTGTCACACAACTTCTGAAAAAGTTACAGGCCTCATCAGTTTCACATGGATATAATACAGGCCATAGGAAATGTAGATATCAGATCCTGCTCTCCAGAAACTTTCTCAGCCTACATAAATGGTTGATAATATACAGCAGAAATACTGACCTCCTGCAAATACATACACAATTTCCTCCCATCAGGTTACAAAGCATGGTAGAACTG
Organism: Campylorhamphus procurvoides; assembly: GCA_013396655.1. Lineage (NCBI taxonomy): Eukaryota > Metazoa > Chordata > Aves > Passeriformes > Dendrocolaptidae > Campylorhamphus > Campylorhamphus procurvoides. The sequence continues at coordinate 4,139 of WBMV01008445.1, forward strand.
GATAATGTATCACCTTCTCACACAAGCCCAGCTCCCTGGTTTGCATGCCTTCCCTCGTTACAAAGCTTATTTCATGTATTGTTGACCTCATATACACACACAATCACTGCAGAGACCACAGACAGGTTCTGTTATGGAATGCAGAATTCCAGACAGAAAGTATCAAATTGGCAAGAAGTTCGCAGTTACATGCACAAAACAGGACAGCAGCAGAGATGGCAATTACCACTCTGTTTCTTCAGAATAAAAGCATGGAAAGTTTTAGGTAGGCTATGAGATTGCATACGGGTCAGTAACACGAGAGGAGACTCTTAAGACGAACACTTTTTGTAAAGTATTAGTTTTTGGAAAGCCTGCTTGAATTCTTCATTAAAAGCTGTGTAAATGACTGGATTGATCAATGAGTTTAGGTAACCCAACCAGGTAAAAAAGTCCAGTAGGATGGGATGAAACCAACAGGCATCTTGGCAAATGGGTAGGACTAGGGACATGACAAAAAAAGGCAGCCAACAGAAAATGAAAGCTCCCAAAATAATGCCTAAAGTTTTGGTGGCTTTCCTTTCTCTTGCTGCAGAAATTCTTTTCCTTTCCAGCACACTATCTGCAAGTTTTATTTTAACATGTTTGATAAATATTGGGGATCCACCTGAATGAGAAGGCCCTTCATGCAGGCTAGCATTAAAGGAGCAGAGGGAAGACCCTGCAGAGCCAGTGATCAGGTGTGCAGTAGTAAAATGTTTCCCATACAATGAGGCTGGCTTCAGGATTCTGGATCGAGCTGCTACATAAATTCTACCGTACAATATCAGGAGGAGCACAGTTGGGATGTAGAAAGCTCCACAAGTGGAATAAATTGTGTAGGAAATTTGATCTGTGTTCACAGTACACTTTGCAATTTCTTCATGAGCTTTCACTTGCCTCCAGAAAAATGGTGGCACAGAAATACTAATAGATATCATCCAGACCACAGCAATCATGAGGGCTGCTCGGCCAGCAGTCCGGCGTTTGGTGTATTCTAAAGCATCTGTGATAGCCCAGTATCTGTCCAGTGCAATAACACAGAGGTGTAGGATGGAGGCTGTGCAGCATGTGATGTCTGATGACAACCAGATATCACACAGCACTTGGCCAAAAGCCCACGTATGGGTGACAGTGTAAGCAATGCTGATGGGCATTACAAGGACAGACACTAAAAGATCAGTCACTGCCAAGGAGCCAATGAGGTAATTTGCAGGTGTGTGGAGCTTTCTAGTCAGAAAAATTGTAATAATAACAAAAACGTTTGCAAGGATTGTTGCCAAAGTTATAACAGAAAGAAGGATTGACAGTGAAATCTTCAGCCCTAAGAGTGTCCTTTCATCCCAAGCCAGTGGTGTTTCAGTGAAATTTAATGATATATTTGCTGAGCTCCGGAGAGAGAACTCTGATGAATGGTTGTACTGAGTCATCCTTTGCTCTGATTTCACCTTCCTGTGTAATCTTTCTGGGACAATGAAGAAAGATGCTCACTTTTTTTGATGATGAAATAGAACTTTTCATACTTTAGTCCAACACTGAAGAAATATTAACTTGTTGAAAACTTCAGCTGACACAGTAGATGAGGTACTCTCCTAAGGAAGATCTTCCATCACATCACATTAATGACATAATTGTTGAAGCAAAATGTTAGCATAATTATCCGAATATCAGTCTAGTGTATGACAATGCAAGCAGTAGTATTAAGTGATAGGATTTTAGGTGGGTTTCATTTCATCTTGAAGATGAATAAATCATTCTTTAATATATTTTTTTTCACATGTCCTTTCTGAACTAACCTTCTGCAAAGCTGCATAAATCAATACTGAAGGCTGAGAGACAGAAAAGAAACATCTGGGCATGTAGTTAATGCCTCTTTGCTTGGGATAAAGCTGCCCTCAAGAATATTTTCCCTTTCTCTCTAATTAGCTGACTGTCATATTTTTGGTATTTACAAGGGACAGTTTATTAGTAGAGTACCCAAGATACAAAACAAAAATGCCTGGATTCCTTCTGTAAACATAATTTCTGCCAGATTTGCAAATGAAGACTTCTTTTTGAAAAGTACAGATTTTCATTTATTTCTCTAGACCATTCAGTTTTTCTCTCAACTTTTAGTCTTCAAATGCTGAAGTCAGGTGTTAGGTACCAGAACTCAATGCGTTGGCACACATTATAGCACAATATGCAATCTACAGCCTTTCCATACTTCTCCTTGGATAAACTTAGTGTAACCTGAAGTCTTCACGAACCAGAAGAAAACATCCTAACACAGATTTCCTTCAGTTCTTTCACTCACTTCCACCCATGAGTACCATAAGGTTACTTACATTATGCCAGCCCAACCCTTCTTGAAAGAGATCCTGAATGGCTTTGCAGCATGCTATGAGGGTTACAAAGAGAGACACTGAACTTCTCCAAGGAGATAATCACCAGGCCAGCCTTCTCCCAATCATCGAGGACAAATGCCTCTCTCAGTCATCTCTGGTACAAATTCATGCATCCAACACAGAATGGAGAGTCACTTGGCTGGGAATCTGTGGAGCAAGAGCAGCATGAAACGTTTGGCACTTTGATGTCAAACAGCCTCTCTTAAGCTCCTAAATCCTAACATAAGAAACAACACTTTTCAGTTTGGTGTGTTTGATTTTTTTATAAACAACCACTTTCTGTGAGTTAAATTTACTTTTAGAGATGCTTTTTCTTTTGAGGTGTATTTTTTCCAATAAGGGGACAAAGAATCTTGAATTTCATATTAGACTATTACTTGCTTGATTTTTTTTTTTGCTCCAGGAAAGGGAAGATAATTTCCTAATAACCATTTTTCTGACACTGAGCAAAGGTGCAATTTACAAGAACTTTTGAACTTAAAAATGTGTATATTGACCAAAGTACATCAATTCCAGTCACCTGTCTCTGACAATGGCCCATACATCCCTGTTACCTTTTCCTGATGCTTTCACAGCACTGATACATTCCTTTGGACAAAGAGACCAGAACCACAAACAGTTGTTGATGTGGATACACTACTGATTTATACTGCAGTATAATGTTGTTTTCTGTTCTCAGTTTATTTACTCATGATTCCTGAAATTTACTTTGCTTTTTGAATCATGGCATAGCACTGATCTGACATGTCCACAGAGCAATCCCAATTAATATAGTTCCAAATACCTTGAGTGGTAATAACAGCTTTTTCCCCCATCAGCTCACTTTTTACATCTATAAGCACTATATTCCTTCTCCCACTTTTTAATTAAGGTTCTTTGCAACTCTGTACAATCAATCCTTGTCTGTATTACCCCAAAGAGCTTTGTTTCATCATCAGATGTCATCATGTACTTTCCAGACCACTCAAGGTCTCTTGAGAGCCTAAGCAATTATATTGGTTGGACTTCACTCACTCCATATACTCATCAGCTTTTCTTAATTATTTCAACAGATTGGTGAGACATAACTTACCTTTACTAAAGCCTGAATTTTGACTGTTCCCCAAAATACTGTATTTACTATGCGTACAGTAATACTATTTTTTAATTGTAATTTCTGCCAACTGGCTATAGGTACAGATGTTGGGTTGTGGCTCAGCAGTTGTCCAGATCTCTTTGGGAAGTAACACTACAGCAGTTTTCTTGCAGGTGGCAGGTGCAAAGGGATTTGAAGAAGAGGCTGACCCCCCTGCTGGTACCATTGCACTTTGGATCTTGAGTTGCACTGTCTGATACTGAAGTAATGTTTTTGTTCCCTTTGGCCAGAAATAAAGATTCCACTTGTAAACATCCCCCAGTTTCTCTTTAGTGAACAGGGATGCTGAAGTTAATCTAGTTTCTCTGTGAGAAATTTCCTTAATCTTTTCTGGGCTTATTTTTTTCCATGCCTTTGGCTTCCCTTTAACTCTCTGACATGGTAATGGCTCACTTCAGAGCTCTCACTTTTAGAATCTAAGGAATCTCTTACCTGAACACTGGGCTGATTGCACATCCCACGCAGGAGAAAAGCTAAATCAAAACCACCAGACAGACTGATTAGCAATATTAAAGACAATGACTGTATTTCTTAAAAACTAAAGCCAGGTCCAGTCTTGATTTTAGTTACTGAGAAAAGTGATATCAAGCCTTTCCCATTTAATGCAAGTATCATCCTTTGTCCTGTTTTAGAATAATTCCAGCAACATGAACTAAAGAGAAGTGCACCTCACCCACCCACCTGTACATGAATAAACCTATTAGTAGTCTTAGTGCTTCCAACAGCCTCTCAATCACTGTGGGAAAAAATAAGTTGATATGAAACATGGTATTTTCAGCGAAATGAACTAGTCTAGAGTTCAAATGAATTATTACTTTTCAGCATACCAGCAAACGGGACACCCCTACAATGGGAGAAAGTCTTACTGAAACCAAACAATGCCTTAACATATAATGAGTTACTGAATTAATTGATGTCTTCCTCTCACATGATGACCAAAGGAATAGAACCAATTTTTTACAAAAATACTCAGTCAGGTATTTATCCTGTACTCAGAAAAAGTTACCATCTAGATAAAATGAACATACTCCAAATAATTTAGCATATCAATTAAGTCACCTTTTATTCTACAAAAGAAATGCTGAACAGAGGTAAATGATTTTCCTCTTTAAAAAAAAAGCCTGCATAAACTACAGACACTGAAAAAATAGCATTAAATGTCGAGCAGTCATTAAGTATAAGACCATGCACATAACTGCCTATTAAGAAAAGCAGAACACAAACGCACAGACACACACATTCTGAAACACTAGAGCCCAGGAGTAGGAAGCGGCACGTTCCCTGAGAACAGGGACGGGGCGTGCAGCGTGGGCAGAGCGCAGTGGCCCCTGCAGCACTGGGCAGAACCTGGTTGTGGAGGAATACATTCAGTGCGGGTATCTCGGGGTGAGCTGCAGTGGAGCTGCAGGTTGAGCATTTCGAGACAGGAGCCCGAGCCCGAGGCAAGAGGACGTGAACTGCCGATCCTTTGCACAAAAAAGACCTTCCCGTGCCCGGACTGCGAGGGAATGAAAGCCCAGGGGTTCCTGTTTTCTGGGTCCCTCCTCAGAGGCACCAGCTCCAGCTGTTATTTTGGTATTGCACCATAATCAAATTACTTTTAGGATGGAGAGGTCTGAAACTGTAATGGGAAACCTGGGATGGAGCCGATGAGGAAAACAGCTCTGACTGTGTGAGTGTGGGGGGAGCACCTGCAAAGGGACTTCGGTCCCCGCTCAGCTGGTGTGACAGTGACTGCCAGAGTGGCTCCTGGATGGTCAGATATGGACGTTTCCTTAATACTGGTGATGTCGTCGCCTGTCGATAAGATAGCATTATTGGCTCCGATGTGTGCAACTGTCAGCCTGGGTCAGTGTTCGTGTTAGCAGTGCTGCCTGCAGGCAGCTGTGTGCACAGCACGGATCAGCCGCCCCAGCCCTCTGGCCCCTCCCAGGCAGGGCATGGCAGGTTTGTCACCCACACTTGACAGGACGGGAATCCTCTCAGGTGCCTTGGATGCATCAGCACTGTCCTTAGTCCATCTTTTCTGAAGCTTCACCTGGTGCTCTTGGCCATGGACTGTGGCAGAACTCAAAAGAGGGAGCAAGTTTTGAGTAAGTTCTTCCATGTTTAGGACAATTGACTCAAGCATGCAGCATAGAGTAGGTGTGGAGTCCAACCTGGAGACAAGTCTTGTTCAAACGTGAAATACATTTAGAATTAGCTCTAGGAATCCGCCCATCCAGAAATCATAATCAAATCAGGATGAAGCTTCTGTCAGAAAACCAGGCAATGCCATAGCGTATTGCACTGAAAAATGAGAGGTATAGTCTGTATAAATTCTGTTTGCATGTGAATTTCTGGTCAGTCCCAGCAGCAGCTGGGCCCTTTAGGGCTAAGCATCTCTCTTCACTGCCTGTGAGGGGAGCTGGTACAGAAGAGTTCATGTTTCTAGAGAAGCATACCTGACACTGCAAGTCTTCACTCCAGCATGGCTCATGCTGCACAGCTAAATCTCTAACGCTACAATTATTGTGACTATTTCCAAGTAAATCTGGCATGCCTGTTTTGTTTCCATGATATAGAGAACAATGTGAAAAATTGTACAGAAAACATTTCTCTTTTAAATAAGCAACTACAGTAATTGGCAAGCAAATATCGGCAGTTTAACACTTGCTGCCTTCTCCCCACTTTCTGTTTTTGCTCAGCTTTCAAGGAAGTATTGGTATTTTTCCTCTCTTACATTTATTTATACACCACCAACAGGTATTAGCTACCCAACCCACTGCTAACTACCCAGTTACAAATGCTGTTACACCTTATAACTAAATATTACTTATCAAAGAGAAAAGCTGGGATTTAGGAGAAGTAATGATGGCAAATACTACATTGCAAAAACAGATTCTACTTACCAATAAGTTCATTGGAGGGAGCAGGGACTGGAACACTTAGTTCTGGGTCCTCTCTCAGCTGTAAAGTCTCTGATGACAAATATGCAGAACGTAAAATCTCCGATGAACTCTTTCTCACGCTTCATCTTCTGTTATTATTTGGTGTAATGAAATCAGTGGAATTTTAAGTGCCAAAGAAATACAGTGGGGTGTGAGATTGTAATGCCAGCTGTGCCTAAGGGCCTGCAAGGTGGGATTTGGGACAAGCAGAGTGACATAATTGATCTGGATGGGCTAACTGATATAGAAATTCTGACCTGGGACATCTGAAGAGTGGCTGATCATCTCAGGCTCCCTCTATGGAGATTACTTTCCCCTCATGTCCTAGAAGCTGTTTTAATATTGCCCATTTCTTTTCAATTCTTGAACAGGAAACCTGGAGTGACCCCAGCTTGAGCTTATCAGCCTTGCCTGGAGTCTGGAAGCAGTGGTGGACAGCAGGAGAGCTGGAGCAGGAACAGGGGATAAGTCAGGGTCTCCCAAGAACCTGCCCTAAAGTACTGGAAGGAATGGAGACTTGCTGTTACAGATTCCTACAGAGCACCTCAAGACTGTTTTCAGACTCAGGAATTTTTTTCAAGTGTTTAATGATATTTTAATTCAATTAATCCCTAAGTCAAAAAAATCTTTGCATTCATTCAATGGAGCAATGGCAATAAGGCTCATATTGAGTGCTCTGGAAAAGCCCAGTGCATTCAAAGAGTCTTCAGTGCTCAAACCTTGGTATTTTTTAAATCAGCTGGAATCTATAGTGATAACTACTGGAAAGACATACAAAGAAGAAAAAGTTCTTGCAGGTCTCATCCAAATTGTCCTTGCTTGGTTCAGCACTCTACTGTGCTTTGTGGTTCTCCAGCTGATGCTTTACTTAATTTAGTTTCAGTGTGCTCAGCCATTCCCACAAGACTTTATCCGTGAGCACAGTGGTTCATTAAGATATTTCAGGGCCATCCATATGCATCAAGTTTCACTTTTATGGTTTGGCCATTATTCCTTGCCTGACCTTCTCTTCAGTCCAGAAGTAAAGAAGAATTATATTTTTTCCAGAAAGGATCTTACAGGATTGCCTGTAGAGGGATTTGAAAGGGACTGGTTGATGTGCTAATATTTTAATTACATAAACAAGCCTTAAAAATACAAGCTGTGATAGATCACAATTGATCTGCCTAACTATAGGCATCGAATCCGAGTGTACCTGATTGCCAACAGAGAGGATGAGACAGCTTCAGAAGGCAGCACACTGACCTCTCCTGTAGCACTTCCTCACCAAGTAAAGTTAACATGCACTTTTGCAGAAAGATGGTTTACACTTCTTGGAAGAAGCACACTGTGTCCTCTTACCCTCTGTCCTGCAGGCAATTCAGGAAGAAACTGAGAACTTCAGCCTGATGACCGCAAGCTGCAAGTGGTGTGTAAGAGAACATATAGGGATTTTACCTACACATAAGCAGGATGAAACATTCTACCATGCAATTCTACAATTCTACTAGCAATTCTACTGTGATGGGAACAAGGAGGCCCAGTACTTGGTACTTTCAGTAATGGTTTAGGTGATGAAGTGGATGGTGGAATGACACTTCTGGGCTTCTAGCACACTAGGAAACAGAATTAAGGTTAAATTTGAGTTTAAGAACAAGGGCAAGGTATTTATTTCAGAAATGAGCGACTGCCGTGTTGCGTGATCACAGAATCACAGAATATTCTGAGTTGGAAGGGATCCACAAGCATTATTGAGTCCAACTCTTAAGTGAGTGGCCCATATAGGGTGATCAAACCCACAACCTTGCTGTTATTAGCACCATGCTCTAACCAATGGAGGTAATCTCAGGTGATGGAGAGTAACCAGCTCAGTAAAAGCTCTGCATAGCGTGGGACCAACATGCACTTTAAGCAGAGCCAGTGACATTGTACCGGAGCAAAATGGCAAAGACCTTGGCAGGTGTGTAACTAGGAATAAGGCCTTGAATAGATCTTTTTCTGCTCACCTTGGACAAGGCCAAATGGCAGCCCTGCATTCAGCTTTGGTCACTGTTCCCAAGATGATACGGACAACATAGACAGAGATCAGAAGAAAGCAGCAGAAATCATCAGAAAAGAAAACGTATGGAAATAAACTACATGAACAGGGATGCCTGGGCTGAAAGGGTACAATTGAAGGAGAGGTTCCACAGTCTTTCTATGCATGAAAGCCTGCAGAACAGTAATGAACAGTCTGTTCCTCATAGCTGCAACTAGTATCCCTGAAGGAATAGGGATTTAACTACAGCAAGGAAGACTGAGCCATTAGGAAAACCTTGCAGAGTAGTGAAACTTAAAGTATTGCTTGGAGACACTGTGACACGTCCACCACAGAAAGTCACAAGGACAATCTTTCTGTACTGTGACCTCCTATAACCAATGAAGCACCAGGAAAGCAAAGTGGATTAGACAGGTCTACCCTGTGTAAAATTGCGAAAAACAGAAGAATTTTTTTGACTGCAATATGGGGTAAACTTGGCCAATTCAAAATGAACACAAAGCCAAGACAGTGTGAGTTTTGTAGAACATCACGGTTCATATCTGGAACTACCTCAAGACTCAGCATTATGGTACTGTGATTCTCCATGTGGGCAGAGGAACTCAGACAATTTTTATTGCCTTTAAGTGGTGAGTGGTGGGCAATGACACAGTTGCTTTTAACTACCATCACTGGATGTCATTGGGGCACCAGAGCTCCCAGCCTCCACCATTTCAGAGCACTAACAGGAAGAAGGAACTCCCCACGATTATGCCAGGTAGGAGCGCCGCACCAGAAGGTTCTCTTGACACAGTAGGGCATCAGCCCCTTGAGCATTTTCCACATGTCCCTGGCTTTCTGAGCATTGCTCCCTACCAGTGTTCTACCCTCCTCTCACTGCACTTTGAGCTTTACTATACACCTCTGCCTTCTGCTTCACTTCCTAGGATGCAGGTACAGGCTTCTCTGACATATAATGCTTGCTCCTTTGATTCCTGAATGTTTATAAGGCTCTATGAGGCATTCCCCTGTATGACCTATTAGGAGCTCTCCAGGTCTAGCAGCCTCAGCAAAGAAGCTCAACAGTTACTGCTTTGACCACAGTGCTTATGGCCATGATGATGGTTATTTTTTCCCCCTGGTTTAGAATAAATTCCCTTAGCCACCCCAATTTCAGTGAGCTCAGAGATGGGAAAATATCTAAATTCGCCTCTGCACAAGGTCTCTGTGCTCACATAGGATCAGTAATGGGCAGGCTGGGAGTTAGCAGGAAGGAACATCTTACTGAGTCCACCATGAGCAAATCTGCAGATGACACTAAATTGGGGGGGGAGTGTCAATCACCTGGAAGGCAGGAGGGCTCTGCAGAGGAACCTGGCCAGACTGAGGAGTTTCTAGGAAAGCTGCAAACTAGCAGTACTCACACCATGGGTTTGATTTTTTTTTTTAATGTCCTTTATTCTCTGCCTTTTACTCACACACACATGCTTGCATTACACGTACTCAATTCCCAGCCTATCAGAAGTGTGATACATCAGAAGAAAATCAGTGAGTGATGACTGCTGAGGATGTTACTCTGAGATCATCCAGATGTGGGGGTAAATGGGAAAACCAGAAAATGTTACAAGCAACATGAGAAACAACAGATTGACTGTTTGATATTTGTTAATTTTAATATTTCAGAAGCATGTGTAATATACACCCTAAATCCTTTGTTATGATGCTGCCTTAACTTTAGGGAGAATAATGAAAAGCAAAAGCAAATTTGTCATGAGGAACCTCACACCTCCCAGTCGTGGCTTTTTGGAATAATCTATTCAACATTCCACTGACAACAGTTCTCATGAGGAGGAAGTTACAATTACGGTCAAAGTAAACCCACCTCTCTGAAGTCAGCTGTCCACTTAGTTTTACAAAGGGAGTTTTTTCCTTGGGGTCTACATCTCACAACTGGCAAAGGGACTGTCTGTCTGGTGAAGCATTATTCTCCTTGAAGTCTGTGTTCAAGTCTCACGCGTTTCTGCCTTCATTGTCCTGGAAAAATCAGGATCATCTCCTGACTGCAGGGCAATGCAGTCCTTGTTCTTGGCTGAGTTTGGCTCTTTGCTGCAGGACCAAAGCTCATCCCAAAAGTGGTTCACATTCATCATTGCTGCAACAAGTGACAGGTGGTCCATTGGCTTCATGTGAGAAAACAGTGTGCTTTGTCCTGGAAAGCCTGGCTTGCATCCATGAAGGTATATACACATAGATAGGTGAGGACTCCGGGAGTACACTACAGTGGCATCTCCTAGCTTTGAATTAACACCTCATCAGAGGTGACATTTCATCACCATCATACCTGAAGCAGGAGTGAGGAAGAAGCCAGGCAGCTGAGTCATTCATGAAATACAAACCAGGATGGTGTGGGGTAATGATGAGATACCCCTAACAAGACAAATCTTGGAGCCGCAGTAACTCAAAGCTTTCCCCAGGGCAATCCACTTAAAATTACACTTTTAAAGTGGTCACTTCATTTACCCGATATAACCCTGTACCTGGGGGAAGAGACCTGCAATAAATAATTTAAAGCTCTAAATCATCTGTGAGAGCAAAGCCTTCCCCCCAGATACACGGCATAGAGGGTCATTACAGACTGCCCAGAGAGGTTGTGGCTGGAAACATTCAAGCTCAGGTTGGACGGGGCTCTGAGCAACCTGGTCTGGTTGAGGATGCCCCTCGTGGCGGGGGAGAGGAGAGGGGCAACGAGGTGACCTCTAAAGGTTCCTTCCCACCCAAACCATCCTTTGATTCTGTGAGAAACGCCCGTGTCCGGCGCCGCGGGGTCCCCGCTCTCCCCCGGCCCGGGCAGCGCCGCCGAGGGGGCTCTGCCCGACCCGCCCCCC
>WBMV01008445.1:16114-60426 GCA_013396655.1 Campylorhamphus procurvoides
TGGCAGGCGGCGGGGTGGGAGACCTCGCGCTGTTCCCGGTGACTGGAGGATCAATAACTTGAACGATCACGGTGATGCCCTGAGCGGCCCCGCCGATGGCCAAGGCTAGAGGACAGTTCAGAGCTCCCCTGGATAGGCTTGACCGAACTGCTGCATCAGCTTTGCTCCGACCCGTGGCTCGCAGCCCCCTTTGCAGCACAGCCCTCCTGCATCCAAACCTAAAAGACAGAGAGTGTCAATTCCAGCTTTTTTTAAGCTATGCAGTTAGTGGATTTTAACTGGTTCAGTCGCTAATGAGGAATAAAAGCTCTTTTTTCTTTTTTTTTCCAGAGAAGCAGTAACTTTTCACTCTAGACAAAACTTTTACATAAAAGTAATTCAAATTCCAAGGTCTTGAAAGAGAAACGCTAAAGTCATAGCGGCTTTGCAGCGTCGTTTGGCCTTAAATAGATTCTAAATTAGCCATTGCCAACCAGCTGTCTCCATTTCCCTCTGGCAGCTAATTTACATATGGGATTACTTTCAAAACGCAGATAATCTCATGAGTTTTGGACACTTACTGCTGTTGATAGCCAGGCTCTGCCTTCTCCACACTGTCTCAGTGAATGGTTTTTGACCCTGAGCTGCCTTCAAGTCTAGCTACCCTCAGTCTCAAAAATGTCACATTCTCTCCAAATATTTTAAAGGGTTTTGTCCCAACTTCAAGTCTTCAAATAATTGGCTCCTCTCACAAACAGCAGCATTTCATCTATTCTCCCCTGTAATTTAGGACACAGAACATGCTTTTGAATCTGAAGAGGCTGGGTATTGTGTAAGGCATAAAGCTGCAGCCTCACTTGAAACTGAGAAGAAAATGTGAGCGTTTTAAACTGCAGCCACATGGTGTGAATCTTATACAAAAAAATAATTCTCTGCAGCATCACTTCACTTCCAGGCTGGGAGAGGACACGTGGTGAATCTTTGGAGCCTCCAGAATTCCCCAGAGACAGACTGAGACAAGAGTAGCTACAATACGTTTTCTTCGAAAGTCTGAAGATGCCTCTCAGTTTATTTTCCTCACAAACAACGTGGGTGTTGTTTCGTGGGTGGGAATGTGTTTGATGTGATACAATATTCAAGGAAAGAGGCTGGCTCTTTTATATGTCCAACTGAAGAATAAATTCTGTCCTTGGGGTAGAGATACGCCAGGGAATCTTGGAATGCTTTGCAGCAGGGTGCAGACAGGTCTGGGGTCTGTGGCCACCCCAAGCCAGCTGCTGCTGCCCTGCAAGAGAAGGGAACTCATGTGCCACAGGCAGAGGCCAGACTCCTCCTAGCATAGGAAAAACATTTGCTGTAAAGTCATCGTTCTCCCATGCCAGGGCTTCACAGATGTCAGTTATTTTTCAGAACCATTAATTCCACGCAGAAAAATGAAGTGTTTGTTGTCTTTCCTTAGGCTGACTGGGAAAATCAGAGAAAATTTTGGGGCGCAGACTAGTCTTCAGATATGAAAAAAAAAAAAAGTATTTTCCATCTCCCTCTGATTCTCCAGATACTCTTTTGCCTAATAAGAGCTATAGCTCATTTCTCTCATACTTTACAAAGTCAAAAGCAATGTTGTATTTAATATCCTGTGTTGAATGTCCTGCTTAGAAAAATAACACAACTACTCTTTTTTGAGATATCTTCATTTTTGGTCAGGCAGGTGCACAGAAAGAATTTGTGCACAGGCTGAGAGTCAGTACATATGTGCACCAGTAAGACAGGAAGATCTGCAAATAAAGGAGCTTTTGAAACAAGTCTACTCTTTTGCTTAATACTAGGGAAAAAAACATAGCTGCGTTGGCAAGGTTGGCAGAGTCACAGCAGTCTGTTGGCGATGCTCAGTCTATAGACCTCTGTGTTGGAGTAGCCAGGGCTGTACATCAGTGGGGCTCAGACACATCTGCACCCACTTGGTAGTATCTGAGGCAGGTCCTTGGGAGAAAATCTGGACTTCACACACAGCTTCTAGTGAGTTTCTTCCTTTATCCAGTTATTTTACTTTCACAAGACTAATTTCATTTTTCCTTTTCAAACTGAGCCCATCTCATCAGTCCTACCTCTAATTGTGTTTCCTATCATGTGTGACACTCAGAATTTCTCACCACTGTTGCTAACAGCTTAAACTTTTCCCCAGCAGCCTGAGCCAAGGTTATGATGCAGCTGAGTCTTGGTTCCTTAGGACTGCAGAGGAGGCGGGATGGAATGGTGGAGGGGGGGTGGATAAGGGTCACAGATTCCAACAAGGAGAAGTAAACCTCATTCCTCAGAATCACAAGTGAATAGCTCACCATGTCAACCAGACTCTTGATTGCTCTAATGCAGTGGACTGCATCTTCTGGGTGTCTGATTTCAGAGGGCTCAGGTTTTTATTCTCTTGTTGAAGAAGAAAGTCTGAAAACTTGATATTTTCACAGTGTGGGGAACAGTTTTATTTCTTGGTGTAGCTGGAAGGCCATCAAATGCAGAATGGATGCTTTCCTTCCCAAGGGTATTGGCTGTCCAAGCTGTCCTGGAGTGAGCCCAGGATCTGTGGTCCGAGCCTTGATCTGATCTAGCTCAAGATCAAATACATTGGGGTGATGTTGCTTTTCCTACTGTGACTCCCCTAGGAATTGGGATAATAATAACTATTTAACTTTCCCAGAAATGCTGGTGGAGTGATTTTACTTGTTTGAGCTGGCAGGAGGGGTGTCAATTAGTAATAAAGAGCTCTGCAGGACTGTGTATAGGCACAAACACTGGTTCTGGTTAAAGACTGCTGAGTTACACTGAGAACCAGCACTGCCAGCATAAGTGAGAGACACACAGCACCACTCACATGAGTCGAGACAAAAACTCTGAGAGTGGAATTATTTTGCTGCCCTGGCTGAAGTTCTTCAAGAGCTGAAAACTGCCCTGGTCACATTGTCCCGCAGATGTGAGTGACAGCAGACCAAGCAGTTTCAGTGAATTCAGCATGGAAGCCATCATCTGAATACATACTCCTCACAAGATGAGAAATGACATTAAAATGGCTGTGGTGTGGAAGGTGTTCAAGTAAAAATAACTCCTTCCTCAGCAGAGTGGCTCCCCGTGGATGCACCTCAGTCAGATCCATTGCTTACGTGAAGAGAGAGAATGCTGTTTCCCTCTGTAGATCTTGCCAAGCCCTGACTAGAGAACAGGGGAGGCTGATGCCATCCTGAGAATTCTTCTGAGTGCTTCAACACTGCTTTTACTCACTGTTAAACTATGTTCAGAACACTAATACCTAGGACTGTCCTAATTTTCATCCTAATTTTGCCCATTACTAGTTTACATCTATTTCTTCTGCATCCAGCGGCTCTTTCTGTGATTTTTACCCTCATGATTAAGCAGCCACCTCTTTTCTGAGAGAACAAAGTGTACTGACTTCTTGTGACAGAAATTTACTTTGGCTGAGGAAGGCAGATGCATCACATGAGGTTCCTCCTTTTGTTTCAGGAGTTTTCTCTGTTCTTTGGCGTTTGATGTCACTCCACTTTATAATTGAAAACTGAATTAAAGACCCGGACATTCCAAAAAAAGGAGAAAACTCACAGTACTTATTTTGCCTACATGAGTCATTTTCCCCTGAATTCCATGAGTTTTTTGTCACATTCCAAACCTCACAGTTAGACTCTGGCATATGGAGAATTCTTCAGGCACCACTTCTCTACAGAAGGTGTATTTTTGCTTCAAAGCTTTATTCTCACTCTTGCAAGGGACCAGAGCCCAGAGCCCAGAGCCCAGAGCCCTGTCAATGCTTCCTTCTCCTGAGGCTCCTCTTTTTATCTTCTCCTTATCAAGAAGAGAAATGCTCAGAAATTGGCACAGTATCAAAACACTAAACCTGTCTTATAATTGCTGAGGCAACTGGTACCAGAGCCTGGAACTGCTTGGTAGTTGCCTTTACAAAGCGTTCCTTGAATCTGTTTCAAACTTCTGACTGATGCAGAAGATGGCTGAGAAAGGCAGCCAGCTCCCTAAAAGTTGTGTGTACTCACTGAAGTTCCATGAGGTCACAGGTCTTATTTACACACTTATATATATATATAATCTTGTTATAGCTAGATACTAATTTTCTTCCACAGGGGAGAGGAATTCTGTCAGCACTGTTGTTCCACAGACTTAGTGAGGCATTTTTCTGGACAGAGCATATTGTCCTGACATCAGGGCTGGAGACAGTTTGCCAGAGGGCACTGGGGCAGGCAGGACACTGGAGCACATGGCATGAAGAGAGGCTGAAGAACCCGGCATGTTAATTTTGGAAAAGATAAAGGACAGGTGCATCTAACTGCAGTCTTCAGTTAACTAATGGGCTTATAGAAGATGAAGCCAGGTTCTTCTCAGCTGTGCACAGTGGAAGGGCAATAGACAAAAGCCACAGCAAGGGAAATTCCATCTAGACCCTAAAGAGAGTAGTGGCAGCTCCTGCCCATCACACTGTCTCACTGTAAAATTTCCAGTTGTCATAAAGGAGTGAAGTAATCAAAAGTGTGAATTCCTTACAGCTCTGGGAAGTGTCAGGAGTCGCAGTGGAGGAGAACAGAATGGTGCAGACCAACTCACTGAGTGGTTGGAGCAGATATCTGGATGCAGAGGCAAGCTGCAAGTGTCCTAATCTGTAATGAGCCTTGAGATCTATGGCAGCACTGCAAGTAGGGGAAGGAGAGCAGGAGCACTCCTTGGCATAGCAACAGCTTTGAATGATTCATGGCAGGAGAGCAGAATCATGAGCAAACTCCTGGCAGGGTCCTTCTCCCGTGATCTCTAGTAACTGCCTCTGGCAGTTGATTCTTCTGATGCAAGACAACCAACCTCAAAACTCTCAGTACTGGCTACAGTGAAAACACATAGGTCACACTGTCAATGAGGAACTGTTTGTTTTGATCCCAACCACCTAGTGAGATTCACATGAGCTTTTCCATTTGTCCTGCAGCTGGTGTCCCAGGAACAAAGTGATACATATCAGACTCTATGAAACACATCTGGCTGAGGCTCCATCTTCTAATGTTCCACTTGAAAGGTGGATATTAAAACACTGAAAGCATTTTAAATCATTTGAATTTGAACCAGGAACTCTGACACTCACTTTTCACAGGTCTAGTAAAGAGACTCCATCCATCTAATGTCAGAGAAAAAAACAGCTCCATGAGAAAAATAGGGTTTGAGAAACAAACGTGTTTATTTTACTCTTTATGGGGATGCTATGATTAACAGCTACAAAGATGTTGGCACATCAGTAGTACACAGTATTTTAATTATGCATGACAGTTTCCTCTGACAGGGCTGTACCACAGTCCTGTACCCTGAGAGCCCTACCCAGGTTTCCAGCCCTCACACTGCCAAGGGGAGATGGACTGTGAGGTCAGAGACTTGCACTGCTGGGTCTGAAGGCTCAGACTGAAGCCCCTCCACAGTGGGTGGCTCCAGTGACCCAGCGTGTCCAGGTTTGACTCCTCACACATCCCACGCTCACACAGTCAGACTAGGTTTCCCTACGGGTTCGATCCCAGGTTTCCCACAGCAAAGCCTCAGATGTGTCATTCCATAAAGCAGTATATTCACGGTGCAGGAACACAGAAACAGCCCAAGCTGGTGCCTTCAAGGAGGGACCCTGAACAAAGGATCCCTGGGCTCCTATACCCTCACAGTCTACCTCTGCATGAGTCTCGCTCTTCCTCCTGAGTCTCCCACTCCTGCTGTGTATCCCAGTGTCCATTCCCCTGGCTGACATCACAGGTGTTTGTCCCCTTTGGAACTGAGAGTTCATGGCCTCTTGTCTCGTACTCCTACCCAAAGCTCAATCTGCAGGTGGCACTGCAGCTGCACACGGAGCTGCCTCACCAGATATATTCCTCAACAACAGGACTCAGGTGCTTTCCTTCTGGCTGCTCAGAATCCAAGGTCAAGGCAGCAATCCACCAGGAATCAGGGACAAAGCATCCATAATTTACCAAATTGTTTTAGTTTAAAATTTAAACTGTCACCAGCTGTAACTGCAACTGCTGCTTCCTCTCACGAACTGTCTAGGAATAGGGCAAGACAACCTCTGCACCCTACTGCCAGTGGGACAGAAATTGCATGGAGCATCCTGCAAATTTCACTCCAAAAGAGATGCTGATAACTGACAGAGATGAGTACTCAGAGCCTGTGCAACAGGACCTTGCACAGCATGGGTATTGCCATGTCCATCACTGGCTGGGTCTGGGCTCAGTGTAAATAAAGCAATTGTCAGTCACAGCATGGAAAAGAAAGGGCTGTAAACAGGCTAAATCGACATTTAGTTCTTTTGACAGTGATCCCTGCTAGCAACAGCAAATAATCCTGGATTTTGGGCTGGCATTCAGCTCTGTTGTGGCAAATCCTCTGTGGAGGAAATGTCCTTCTGCCCCAGGTGCTCATTAATGGGAAGGCTATTAAATAAATATTTGTACTCTTAATTAAAAAGCGATAGATTGGTGTCTGTCTCTGGCCATCCTTCCCCTGCCTTACAGGCTATTATGAAATTGTGTGAAGAGAAGAACAAAAGAAAATACCAAATAATGAAGCCCTTTGGTTTTATTTTAAAAAACACTTGTCCCTGTCAACTCCCATTATGTCCCTAAAAATGTGTTTTGCTAAGAGAAATTAAAGTATCCAAAGCTGTGAGAAAAAGCAGTCCATGGGAAGTGCATGCTTCCCTGCTCTCCAGTAAAGAGTTACAGCATGTAGGATGGTGCCCGCCAATGCAACATGGGTGAAGAGCAGGGATGTCTTCTGTGGTGGTGGTGTCTTGGCTCTCATGTTATTTTCATAAAAGTCAGAGACTGAAATAACCCCTGTGTATGGGAACACAAGTCAAATCACAGGATAACTGGATGGGGTCCCTGGGGATCTGTAGTGCAACCTCCTGCTCAAAGGTGGGCAGCCTGGAAGATACAGACCGGGTTATGCAAAGCCTTGTCCAGCTGAAACCTGAAAATCTGTGAGGATGGAGGCTCATAAAGAGCTTGATTAATATGATACCAGGGGGTGAAAAAGAGGAGGGAAGCATTGCCTCCCTGTGGAAGCAGTTCTCATGATGGCGAACTACCAACGATCCCAGTGGTCCCACTGCCATATCCCAGAGAAGGGTGTTTGTTCCATAGCACAACTGGCAAGCATCCAGCAAGATGTTCTAGAGGGTTATAGTGCATAGTAGAGGAAGGAGACAAAACAGATACAAAATCAAACCATTCAACTGCTGATGTCTTTTATGCATATTTCAAAATTACACATTTGATTTTTAAGATGCAAAAAAAGCAAGTAGAAAAAGAGGAGAAGGATCAGCCTGGGAATGGAAGATCTTCTCCTTCATGATTCACCTTGAAGAACTGGTCTTGGTGTTTCTAGTCAGGAGAAAGACAGAATAATGAATAATTCCTCATAATTTGCAAATTTATAGTTAATCAAAAATTAGAAACCATATGGAGAAAACAATACTGGGGAGGGAGGGGGCATCTCAAAATAATTTCTATTTTGTGCATTTGGAAAAAGCAAATTTTTGACATTTTTTTCCAAAGTCTCTGATGAATTTTTTGAAAATTTGTGTCTGCAAGTTTGTTACTGGCTGTTATTTTTCTTGTTTTGTTTTCTGGCTTCTTTTTTTGTGTACAAAATTTTGAGTGGATTTTTGTTACTTTTGCTCCATCTTCTTTTCCTTGTATTTGGCATTATTTCACTGGCTGTTTTTTATGGTAAAACTGAACAGTGAAAAAAATAAACTATTTCTGCTGATCCAAATTCTGTCCAAAATTACACCGCAAAAAGGAAATTAAAGAAGGTAGAAGATAAAACTCATCTGATCAGATGTAATCTAGACTTACAAAGAGGAAGAGGTAGGAAGAAATATCTGGAGGCTTCTGGACCCACCTCCCACTCTGCACAGATTCGGTTGTGCAGGGTCTGGTCCAACTGAACTTTAAATGAAGGATCAGGAGTCCACAACTCCTCTGAACTCCTGTTCCACTGGTTGACTGCCTTCACAATGATTTTTTTTCCTAATGCCTCACTGAAAAATTCCCCGTTTCGCAGCTTGTGCCCGGCACAAACTCTTGTCCTTTGCTGTCACCTCCAGGTAGAGTCTGGCTCCGCCTTCCCTTCAATTACGTACCTGCAGACAACCATGAGATCTTATTTTTGTCTTCTCTAGTCTGAACAAACAGATTACCTCAGACATTTCCATGTCCTTTGTCCCCAGGTCCTCTGCCCAGTTAAGTAATGGGATTCAGTTTTTTAGCATCTCTTTTGCTGCCAGTGCATTTAGGGAGTCCATCTTGTTCTTCTACACAGACTGTGGTCATTGCTACTCCAGCTGGGAGCTCTCTGATCAAGCCTGCCAGAGCAGTGGTTTTACAAGTCAATGGTAAAGATATGCTCTGGGGGTAAAAGAGAAAAACATTATAAAAGGATGTTTTAAATGTAGGGAGACAAAAATATTTGGCTTTTCTTTTGGTACTTCTTTCCCAGTTTCCAGGCACAGCTTAACCAGACTTTAAGAGATTGCCTAAGTTGGAAACATGACTGTCTGAGTGACATAGCTCCTGAATAAATTGGCATGCTGTTGAGTGACTGCATGATAAGGAAACTTTATAGAAACTAATTAGTTAGCAATGGCTATACAGAATGTGCAATGGAAAAGTGGTAGCTCTCCCGCTTCCCTGATTCTAGTGAATTGCTGACTGCTAATTCCTTTCAAAATCTTACCAAGGCCTATTAAGACACAGATGGCAAAACGGCAGCCTGGAAAGCCCCTGCAAGTCTTTACTGCAGAAACTGTTTGCCCCAGTAGGAGATTCAAACTCATGAGAGAATATTTGTGCATGGCCTAATGGTCCATTTTAGATGGTCCCATTCAGTTCCAGCAATACTACTCTACATAAACTTTAGACCCTTACATCTGAGCTCCTTTTTCAGCCACAAGTGGCATATTCATCAGCCTTGGGGACATCTGCCTGAGAATTAAATTAGCTCTAGGTTCTGGATCCTTCTCAGCATAGGGACTACATGTTGACTGTATTGCTAACAAGAGAGCTTACTGCACAGATAACATCTTGATTTATATCCATGAACTCAGACTGTCCCGTACTGCTCAGACCTGACCAGTGCAGTTGGTCCCAGTCTCTGCATCAGTGTACAAGCTGCTTCTCCTGGGGTTCCTTGCAGTTCTTCAACACAAAGTCACCCAGCTGTTCATGGCTGTGTGCTTGGGTGAATGCAGCCCACTGGTAGGCCAGCTTTCTTTGCAGTACTAGAGAGCTGCCCAGACTTTTGCCGGAACTGGGGAGGAAATGCTGCTTCCACATCACAAGATGTCTCATAGAAGAACATGCAACAAAAAAAAGGATCATTGGTCTTCTCTCCTCTTCCAGTTCATTCTGCAAGACACAGCTGTGGGTTATCTGTCTACATGCTTAGAAATGTGCCCATAATTAAAATATTTTTTAGAAGCTCCACCCATCAAAAGCAAACCAAAAGGAAAACATGCCCAGACAGAGCAGGACCAGCCTTCAAATCCACAGAAGGCACCTCCAGGCATGACACTGCCACTCAGGAAAGTGGGATTCTGACTCCTGACTCCTCAGACGCTGTCCTGAGGCTGTCTGGCATCCAGAGCTCTTGCACTCGGAGGTAGGCAGAGCTTTGTTTAGTTCACTGACAAAGGGACTGTCAAAGCAAAAAGGTTGTTATTATTATGTGGTGAATGTTGACATCAGGACAACAAGTTGCTTATTGAGCTTTTGTATTATATTTGTGTCATTCCTCAGATAGCATCACAGTCTGAGTTGCTTGCTATTATTCACAGATGCTAGTGAGGGGCTTTTACTATTATTATCTCCCTTTTATAACCATGAAGCTACTTTCACTTTAATATCCTATTTAGATCCCATGCTTTCAAAATAATTGCTTCAGTATCTGGCATTGTCATTAAAGTAAGGTATTCTGGATGTTTCCCCTGGGTCTGATCCAATTTTTTCCTGAGAAATGTGGCAAGCGCTCCCATCCATACTGAGGCAGCTCCCAATGGAGCTTTAGTGCCTAAGGAATTTTGTAATTTACTTCTTTTAAAATTCTAGCAGACAGCTATAATAGATAAATGCTTTGTTCATGAAGTTCAACATTGTTTGTTTTCATATTAAAATACCTCAGAAACCTCTAAGCATGGCAGAAAAGAAAGAGCTAAGCATTTTAATAACATTTAAATGTCTAAAAAAGAAGTAGATAGAGTTTAGTGTGCCTTTGGAATAGAAGTGCTTGGCCCACAGCTCTTCAGACAGGGCTTGATGCCCTGTGGTGGGCAGCTGGCTCTGCACAGCCCTTGCAGAGCAGCACCCAGCAGAATAAAGGGCTGCTCTTTCAGGAGAATCCACAGACCCTGGAGACAAAATTGGCCCAAAGAAGTGGATCCAAATCCACAGCACTTCATCTGTGCTTCATAGTTCCCAGTCAGGAGGTGAACTGCAGCTTGGCAAGCAGAGCTGCCCTGTGGTGGGGCTCTGCTAAGGAAGGCAGCATCAGGACAGATATGGGGCAGGCATTAGCACTGACCTCTGGAACATGAATTTTTCATCTCCACTCAAGCCACACACATGAAGGTAAACACTGCCTTGTATCACATTGCTTGAGGATTAAGCACAAGAGGATTGTGATCCTGAACAAAGTCTCCAAATGTTACTCTCAAAGAATTGCAATTGCTGAGCTGAATCTGGCCTAGCAGTTCCCTGATAACTTACAGGTGAATATTGCCCAGGAGCAAGGTGAAATGCACAAAGCAAATCAGAGCAGGTGGACCATCACCAGGTAACTGACCAAAGGATGTTTTCTAATTATTTTACTTCCTTCTTGCATTAGCTGAACATGCCCCAACACTTGCATATACAGTGGGCACCTTACCAACTGCAAAATCTACTGGGAAATGGATGAGTGGAAATGACACTGCAGCTGCCCGGGGGCTCAGGTACTCACCCATTCCTCCCTCTCTGCATGAATTCTGAGGCTGCAGTCGTGTATATTCAATGTCAGTCAGCTATATTCTATATTTCTAGAAATGTTCATTTTGAAAACTTTTCTGATCTTTTGTGCTGCAGGGAAGCTCCTTAGCGGTTACCTGGCTGTCTATAGACACTTCAGATCTCACAATGAAAGGATCTTGGCTCTATGAAGGGCTTTCTTCCACAGCAAGTTTCTTTACAAGCTGCACAAAGTAAATAAAATTAGATGTTTCATTTCCCTCTTTTGATTTCCTCTCCTTCCTAAGAACAAGACTTTCTTTTAAAACGAGCACTGGTATGTTGCTAGTTACTGCCCCGTGCAGAGCACCTCTCTCTGCTGAGATTGCAGTTCATGGTTCTTGCTGTGGATAAAGTCACACCTCTTTTCTTATCTTCCCTTGTTCAGCTCCTTTTTTAGCTTTCCTCATGAAGCAGGATTCACATCGCTTGCTTTGAGCCTCCACTTTGCAGGCATCTGAGTGAGTCACCCAGAAAAGACTGAAAAGCAAGTGACTGATCTGATCTAGGTCCTGCTTGGGTTTGTCTAAATGCACCTCCAGTGAGTTCACTGATAATGGGAGCACTGGCGTGAACAAAAACACCAATTTCATCCACCACTTCCACGGGGCAACTGGTGCATCCTCCAGCATGCCTCTGTCCCCAGCACCTCCCCTGCAGAAGCACAGGAAAACCAACAGCTGCCTTCCTTTGAAACTCTGCTTTTTCACCACCACTTTAATGTGCCTTCTGGGGACTGCACAATGGAGGGAGGGACATGCCCCCAGACCCCGGCCCACCAACCATGTTTTGTATCACACCAAAGGAGGATCAAGCCAGGACTGTCACCTTGAATGGGCTTCTCCCAATCTTTCTGATCCACATCTAGCAGCAAACACTGGCCCATAGGAAAATGCTTCATGGCAGTGAGCAAGCCTGCACTGTGGAGGATCAGCCATAGAGTTCCAATATGCTGCTCAGTTTGGAGTGTGAGTGGGCTGGACCTTCACCTTGTTCCTCTGCTTCCTTTGCTAGACTCTTATTACATTGTACAAAAAGCCCAGTCCATTGCTCTCTCCTGCTCGTGTGAGAGGAGCCACAGTAGATGTAACCATTCCCCTCTCTTTTGGTGGGAAGAAGGAGATTCCTGGTGGAAGTTCCCTTGGGGTGGGGTGAAGCTTCAGCCAGCAAAGCTGCAGGGGATTTTGGCATGGAGGCAGGTTCCTAGATGGGGAAGGAATGGTGTGCATGAGGAAGAGCTTAACATTTTTTGGTTTCCTGATTTCTCTTGGTGAAACTTACAGAATCTGAACAAAGTGTGCAAGTGCTAATAACCAGCTTCTGTTCATTTAGACACTCACTGGACCCGTGAGCTTAGAATCATAGAATAGCTTGGGTTGAAAGGGACCTTAAAGGTCCCCTGAAGGTCAGAAGGTTACAACCCCATGCCATGAGCAGGGACACCTTTTTACTATCCCAGATTGTTCCACACCCTATCCAACCTGGCCTTGGACACTTCCAGGGATGGGGCAGCCACAGCTTCTCTGGGTAACCTGTTCCAAGGCCTCACCACCCTCACAGTTAAAAAATTATTCCTAATATCTGACCTAAATCTACTTTCTTTCAGTGTGAATCAATTCCCATTTACCCTGTCACTACATGCTCTTTTAAACAGTCTCTGCCCATGTTTCTTGTAGCCTCTTCAGGTACTGGAAGGCCACAATTAGGTCACAGCAAAGCCTTTTCTTTCCTGGCTGAACAATCCAAGTTCTCTCATCCTTTCTTTATGAGGGAGGTGCTCCAGCCCTCAAATCAACTTGGTGCTTCCTCTGGACCTGCTCCAACAGGTCGATGTCTTTCCTGTGCTGGTCCCCAGGGCTGGAGGCAGCTCTTCAGGTGGGGTCTCACCTGAGTGGGGCAGAGGGGCAGAATCCCCCCTCCCCTGCTGCCCACACTGTGGGATCAGCTCAGCACATGGCGGGGTTCTGGGTGCCAGCACACATGAAGAGGGTATGTCCAGCCTCTCATCCACTAACAACCCAAGTACTTCACAGCAGGGCTGCTCTCAATCTATTCATCACCTGCCTGGAATAATATCGGGAGCTGCTCTGACCCAGGTGCAATGCCTTGTGCTTGGCCCTATTAAACCTCATGAGATTCCCACAGCCTGTTCTTGGGCTTGCCCAGCTCCCTCTGGATGGCCCTGTCCTTCAGGTACATCACCCACACCCTCAGTTTGGTGTGATCTGCCAGTACGCTGAGGATGCCCTCGATCCATTAATCTATGTCATTAATGAAGATATTAAATAACCCTGTAAAACATTATCAAATAATAATGATTCAGAGAGTGAAGGATCTGTAAGAATTGCTCTGTCAGCGTCATCTTCTCCTGAAGTAAATTTTTTATCACTATAGCAGACATTCTGGCATAGTCATGCAGAAACCCCAACCTGCCACTAGCCATGCCCATGCCAGAATATTGCTCTATTTCAAGGAATCACAGTTCCAGAACAGGTATTTTCCAGGTATTGCACAGGGTGCTGCCAAGGAGCTATGGAGATAAATCACTGGTGTGGGGAACTTCAGAGACCCTCTCAGCAGCAGCTTCTCTGAAATCTCTGGACAAATGAACCAGAGAAGTCAAAAGAACCTCGCTCTTAGAAAAGGGCTGCACCTCTGTGCCAGGTGTGTCAGGTTCAGTCCCTTGAGCAGGCAGGGTGCTGTCACTTCAGATGTGTTAAAGCAAATGGGATCTGTGGGGATGGACAGATTATGCCACCAGCTGTAGTAATCAGCTGTACTTGCCTATGAAAACTTTCTCCTCAGGAGCAATTAGCAAGAAAGTGCAAACCAGCCTGTTTTATGTTACATGTTTACTAGGATTAGAGCAAGTCTTAACAAGGCTTTTAAATGACACTGCAGGTGTCAATGCTGCTGCAGTGACAGCAGTGTTTCCACCGCAATAAAGCACATTGAGAGACTTCTCTGAGAAGAGGGGATGTTACTCTGTATTTCACTGAATTTCTAATAAGGTAGTTACACTTTTGCATTTGCAGCTCTTCATGCGTCTAAATATGAGCTCCATGGGGTGACTTAGAATCATAGAATCACAGAATCCGTAAAGTTGGAAAAGCCCTCTAAGATCATTGAGTCCAGCTATTCACCCAGCACTGCCAAGGCCACCGCTAAACCATCTCCACAAGTGCCACATCCACACATCTTTTAAATCCCTCCAGCAGTGATGATTCCACCAGTTTCAATGCTTGATCATCCTTTCAGTGAAGAAATATAATATCCAATATATATTTAATATCCAGACTAAACCTCCCCGTCACAACTAGAAGCCATTTCCTCTGCTTCAGACACTTGTTTACTGGGAGCAGAGCCCAACCCCACCTGACTCCACCCTCCTGTCTGGGAGTTGCAGAGAGCAAGAAGGTCCCATCTGAGCCCACCTAACTCCCTCAGCCACTCCTCATCCGACTTGTGCTCCAGATCCCTCTCCAGGTCTGTTCCCTTTCTCTGGACGCACTCCAGCTCCTCAATGTCTTGCTTGTCATGAGGGGCCTAAAACTAAACCCAGAATATTACTTGTCAGTATCTAGAGAATGAAGAGATCTTCCACAAGAAAAACAAATACCCTTCTGGAAGAAGAAAGAAGCTGCAGATCCAGTCTGCAGATCCAGTCTGTATCTCAAGCAGCACAAACCACAGTTCCTAGGAAAAAGCTGTGACTTCAGTATCAGAAGCCTCCCATGAACACAAAAACATAGAATATACTGAGCTGGAAGGAACCCCCAAGGATCATGGAGTCCAACCCTCAGCCCTGCACAGGACCAGCCCCAAGAGTCACCCCCTGTGCCCCAGAGCATCATCCAAACCCTCCTGCAGCTCTGGCAGCCTTGGGGCCGTGCCCACTGCCCTGGGGAGCCTGGGCAGTGCCCACCACCCTCTGGGGGAAGAAGAACCTTTTNTAGAACCCCCAGGTTCTGGCATTTTCCTTTGTTGAACTTCCCGTAGTTGGTAATTCCCGGCCCTCTGCTCTGTGCAGGTCTCTCTGCAGGGTCTGCTCCGCCTTCAAGGGGCTCAACAGCCCCTCCCAGTTTTGTGTCATTTGCAGACTTGCTCAGTGTCCCTTCCAGTCCAGCATCCAAGTCATTGATGAAGATGTTGAAGAGCACAGGACCCAAGATGGAGCCCTAGGGCACCCACCAAGTGACAGGTCACCAGTCTGATGACACCCCAGTCACTGTCACCCTCTGTGCTCACCTATCACTCAAATGCTCACCCATCACAGGATGTGTTTATCCAGCTGTGGGCTGGACAGTTTGTCCAGAAGGAACCTGGGAGAGACAGGATTGAAAGCTTTACTGAAATCCAAAAAGGTCACATCAATTGACTTCCCTTGATCAACTAGGTGGCTTACTTTGTCCTAAAAGGAAATCAGGTTTGATAAGCAGGACTTTCCTGTCATGAAGCCACACTGGCTGTGATCCATGTCTGCATTGTCTTTAAGGTGTTTTTCAATACTTCTCAGAATAATCTTCTCCAGAACTTTACCAGGCACTGAAGGGAGACTGACAGGCCTGTAGTTTCCAGGGTCCTGCTTCTTGCCACCCTTGAAAACTGGGACAACATTTGCTAGCTTCCAGTCAGGTGGGACGTCTCTGGATTTCTAGGACCACTCAAAAATTATCAAGAGTGGTTTTGCAATGACATCAGCAGCTTTTTTAGGATTCTGGGATGAAGCCCATCAGGCTCCAGAGATTTGTAGAGATCCAGTTGGAGCAGCAGATCCCACACAAGTTCAGGGTTGACTGGGAGTTGATCATTCTCGCAGTCATGGTTCTCCAGTTCAGGGCACTGAGACCCCCTTGGTCCCTCATCCATGTAGAAGACAGAGAGAAAGAAAGCATTAAGCCTCTCTGCCTCTGTCCCTGTTTGGGAGGTGACCATCCTCATCCTGGAACGGACTAACTGGATTTTCTCCATCAGTGTATTTGAAAAAACTCTTTTTATAGTCCCCCACATTTCTGGCAGCTTCAACTCCAGTTGAGCTTTGGCCACACAAATTTTCTCCCTACAGTGGCAAGCAGCATTTTTTTATTCTTCCGTGTCACCTGACCTTTCTCCCACTGGGCATAAACCTTCTATTTTTGCCTTATCTCAAAAAGATCCCTGCATAGCCAAGCCACCTTCTGCCTCACCTGCTTGACTTCTGACATTTGGGAGTTGCTGCTCCTGTGACCTTAGGTAGTGATGTCAGAAAAATGATCAGCACTGATGGACCCCCGCACCTGTAAAAGCATTTTCCCAGGGGACCTTATTTACTAATTCCCTAAGGAGCCTGAAGTCTGCTCCCCTCATGCCCATAGCTGAGGTTTTGCTGACACTTTTCCTCCTTTCAACAGAGATTTTAAACTCAATTGTTTCGTGGGCATTGTGGCCAAGACGGTCGCCAATCTACACTTCACTCACAAGATCCACTCTGTTGACAAGCAGTAGATCAAGGAGAATATCTTTCTAATCATGATTGTGAGCTTTTCTCTAGTCCTTGGAAGAGGATAAGCTGCCATAAAAATGGGGGACAATATGGAATAGGTGCACTGTTCCTTGTCCAGCCAACACAGTTTTAGATATAGCTAAGGGGAGAAATAAATGATAACCATTGAAAATGGAGTATTTAGCTAAAAATAATTCCTCCATGAGAGCAAAGGCCTCATTTTCTATACTGACCATCTGTAAGAGAGCTGGGAAAAAAAAATTGCTCCACAATTACTCCTTCCTTTTCTTGACCATGGATCGCCCTTTGAAAATATTGGGGAGGAGGGAGAGGAGAAACTATGTACTGCTGTGACAGTGTATCTACATTAGTAGATAGCTTCTTCTGGAATATAAACTCATTTTGCTTTTAAAAAAGTTCAGAAAAATTACCTGTGACAAACTCAGATGGACTCCAATTGGACAATACAATTTAAAAAAAAATGGTAAAATTGAGAAGTGGTTAATTCAAGGCAGAGGAGTAGGAAACAGGTAGAATGCACATCTGAAGGGCAAAAAATAATCCCTCCCACCCATTAAAAACATTCTCTCTAATGCACATATCACTGCTCTCACCATCATGCCATGCTTCACTGGGAGACAGAGGTGAGCTTCCAGCATGGAATAACTCCTCTGCCAGAACAGTTCAGGCTGTACTTTCTGTTTGGGAGCTGCCAGGCCATGACTCGCCTTCCTCACAACCACAGGCCACCCTCCTGGGCACACACTTGGCCCAGCCCCCACCTGAACATCCCTCTACCCCCTTCACCTCAGCTTTCACAAACATGGCCAGAACAAGCCATTTCTAGTTTGAACAATGTCCTATAAGGATCACTTTCATAGGGAAATTCTTGCTGGCAGATGGATTCAAAGATGGTTCGCAAAGAGCAAAACGCACATGCCTCACAGTTAATGGAGAGAACTCAGTCCTTGCTGAGCTGGTGCTACCACAGCACAAACACTCATGGCAGCACAGCTGCCTGCCTGGGAGGGTGTGTGGGAGAGCTGAGTCACTGGCTGGAAGCACTCCATCTCTCAGTGTCTCAGCTCAAACTTCGGCACTGCAGCCAAGTGTCAGAGCAGGAGTTGCCAGAGAGGCTTTTGCATTTGATACAGATGGTCCTTATCCTGTCCCTATGGTGACCCCAAGAAGCAGTGCGGGAGAATGTCTTACCACAAGTAGCTGCAGGCATCCATGGGCTGTTTGTCTCCGTCTGAGCTGGTCTGGGCTTGTTTACTGTCAGCAGAAATAAATATATTTGAGGGGGTCGCTTGGACATTCAAAGGCAGTCAACTGAGCAGCCCTCAGGAGGATGGGGTTGATGTGTCCCTCTGGTAATAAAAATGATTATATAGAGTTACATGAACTTAACCCCCCCTGCTTTATAAGGTGTGGCAAACAGATCCAATAAAGAATGTTGTATCTATGTGATAAATGTCTATCACAATGATGCCATGTATCAAGACATATGCTCAGCATGACTTTGGAGTGACAAAGCATAAGGGGTTAGTGCATTTCATGGGGTTTTCTCCATGGACAGATAGGAAAAAGAATTTTTATGTCTAAGTTGTTTTGGGGTAGTAGCATTCAAAATATATTTTTTCTGCACACAGTCTCAATCTCTAGGGTGCATAGGAGCCTCGCTCACACAAAATCTTCCTGATTCACTCTGCTGCCAGTGGGGAATATTTGCTATGCAGCACTAATATGTCCCTGCAACAAGCCCATCTTTTGCCCTGACAGAGGGTAAGAAAGGGATGATTAGCTCCAGTTAAATATCAGACTCTAGAACCTTTCACTCTGAAGCCGTCAGCCTGTGAGCTTGGTAGAGAAGGAAATGAAGGCATGGTTATGATTGCTTCCTATAGCTAAAAGTCCATGAAAACTTTAATTCTGGTCATTTAGGAGGTCCAGGTGCCACAGCATCCTGCATGGTGAAGACAAGTCAGATGTAACAGGCCCGTGATGAACAGAGCAATCCAACAGGGCTCTGGAGATGCCTTCTGCTCCCTGTGCCTGTCTCATAGATATTTTCCCATCATTTCAGTGGAGATTGCTTCTTCTCTGTTGTCATGGTTTAGGAACAGTTCTTCCCAGTTTAGTGTTCCCACTGGAACACTCCAAACCATGTCCCACTTGCTCACTCCCTCCTTTCCCACAATGGGGAGGAAAATTGGAGGCACAAAAGGTAAAGATCAAAAGTCAAGACCAGTCTACTGGTAGCAGCAATGGAATATGAAGCAAACAGTAACAGTAACAGCATTAAATAGCAGACTGTACAAGAGAGGCAAGACATCCACAGGTGGATGCTCACCACACAGAACCAGCACTACTCTGACTGCTCACCCACCACCCACACCCTGTGTATGACGTGAAGTGGTATAGAATAACCTCAGAGTCCTGGCCATGCCCCTCCTGGCTACTGAAAAAAATTAACCCTCTCCTGATCTGAACAAGGATACCTGTTGAAGCTACTTGTACACCTTTTATTTTGGAGTTTCTTCGATAACCCTTTTAACAAGTAAAAATCCAAAAGGTTTTTACCCAGAAAAAAATTTTATTTTGCCTGAAGTGTGATTCCTGAGGTGTTGTGGGGTCTGATTTTAATGACCTTGTCCTATGTGTTGACTAATGATGACCTTTTATTGAAATGCAATACTGTAGTTCATCAATAGCCACAGGTGTCCAAAGGCCATGTGTCCAGCAAGCTGGTGCTGTTATGTAATGAGAGGAGAGAGGAACAGTTCTGAGTTCAGAAGGAGAGATCACACTGCACCAATGGGAAGCACTGGCTCAAGCCAAGATCTGGTAATGGAAGGAGCTCTGGCACTCAGTCTGCTCATCCCGGAGGGCAAAAATCCCACCAGGCAAGCATGGGATTTTCACCTCTTTATTAAACACAGAATATGTAAAAATGTGCAGTTGGTGGACATGGAACTCTCCTTGCTTTATCCTGAGAGCTGTTCGGACTTGTGGGGAATCTGGGGAATCTGCTGTAATTCAGGGAAATTTTTGCAACATCCAATTTACTGAATATTCCTGGAAACCCATTTCTTTTCCTCCTGTAGTTGTGCAGCTTTCTTCCTACTGTTAAATGGAAAGGTAGAGATAGCTGCATCTCTTATATTAAAAATACATTGACCTTAAACTTCTAATTATACAATGACCAATTTACAGAAATGTCATATTTTAATCACTCTTCTGTATGCCAGAAAAAAATCACTTTTAAAAGGCAGTTCTAACTACATTTTTGTGTCAGTGGGAGAGGTGCAAGCCAACATTTTGTCAAACATGCTAAACTTCATGAGGTGGTAGCTGCATATATCTTTAACTGAGGATGCTGTGTGAAGAAGGACCTGTGTGGAGAGGGCTCTGGCATAGAGCAATGAGGTGGTAATGCTTTGGGCAAGATCAATTGGGGGAAAAATTACAAAGCAACATCCATTACAGCTCTGTATTCTTCCAAATGCAACCCCTTGGGACTTTGGTTCAAACCTGAATGACCAGTTAATTATAGTTTTCCTTGTCATTTGTTTATGAATTGCAGAATTGCAGAGTAATACAGGTATTCAGGGATTTCTGGTGGCCACCTGGTCCAACCTAAACCTCCCTAAAGCAGGATCAGCTTTGAATATGGATTAATTTTGAAACTAATTTAGGTTGTTGTGGGCCTTTCGTGTTTAACATCCACAAGAATGGAGCCTTCAACACCTCACTGGGCTCCTCTTCCACTGCTTGATTCCCCACTTCTGTGTGGAAACATTTGGTATTTAGAAATCTAGAGATAATAATTTATATTCTTCTAACAGCCTGAGCAGAAAAGTTTCAGCCTATTGGCTGTTTCACAGACCTGAAAAGTCAGCAAGGCACATAAAACAGTTAATGACATCAAAGCCTTCTGCTCCTGAAAATTCCAATCAAACGAACAGCCTGTTGTTCTCAAGTTTTGGAGTTCCTTCAGCACAAACCAGGTGGCACTCATCTCCATTATCAATTTTCTTGGGCAGAACATGTTAGCCTGCACTTGGTGTGTTCTCTAGAGTTGCCTGATGCAGTCGTAAATTCATGTGCTCTGCCTCACTCACTGAAAGAGGCTTGGGAAGTTCTCGGAGGCACCCGAGTTGCAAGCTGCTTCACTTCTCTAATTGATCCTATTTGCCTGTGAGCATGTTTGTATGCAAGATAAGACACCTTTGATATGAGATCCAGTTCTACTGTGGCAGAGACCATCCCACATCACCAGAAAAGTCAGATTCTGGTATGTTACTGTCAGTGGCACAGAATGCTTTGCACCCAGTCAGAGAGGCCCATCTGCCTGGCAGTACAGGAGCAGGCAGACATTTTGTAGCTTAGGCAGATCCCGTCACTCTGTAATAATGATTGGCAGACTCTGAGATGTGTATAGGTCTATCCATGTGCAAGGAAGGGAAATCCACAAACTACAGGAGTTTCATGGGAGTAGAACAGTGAGCTGGGAGTTGAAGCAAGCTTTGCACCAGGTCTTCATGCAGCTGACGGTGCCAATCCATCTCCTGGGACAGTATCTCTTTTTGGGGGAGCCATGTCCGTGCCACATCCGCGTTGTCCCAGCTGCAGTATTTGTCTGCACGAGGTCCAGAGCAATTCCCATTCCACCAACTACCACAGACAGACGGGTAACACCTGCAAAAGTTGTCTGAGAGGATGAGGAGACTGTTGGCAGTGTGTTACAGAGTCTCCCCTGCCATGCAGCATCTCCTCAGGTCTCCCTGTCCCTCCCTGACTGCAGCCCGCTGTCCTGTTCCCTACTCAGCACTGGGATCACTTTTGCAATGGCTTGTTCCACACTTGGACAGCTGAGCCTCTCTTTCTACTGAACACTTCATGCAGTGCAGCCTTTGGGAGCTGCATCCCTTCATTGCCCTGCCTTCCTTCAGCTCTACAACCTACCTTTGCAGGCTCAGGCAGCTTAGATGAGAGACCCTGGTATCTGCAGTGTGGCATCCAGCTCTGCGGTCCCCAGCACAAGAAAAACATGGACTTGTTGAAATGAGTCCAGAAGAGACCACTAAAGATGCTCCGAGGGCTGAAGCACCTCTGCTACAGTGACAGAATCAAAGAGTCTTAGAATCATAGAAGAACAGAATAGTTTGTTTTGGAAGGAACTTTACAGATCATATAGTTCCAACCTCTGTCATGGGCAGGGGCACCTTTCCCTAGGGATTTCTCAGAGTTCTGTCAAGCCAGGCACCTTGATGGGGCATCAACAACTTCTCTGGGCAACCTGTTCCAAGGCCTCACCACCCTCACAGTTAAAAAATTATTCCTAATATCTGACCTAAATCTACTTTCTTTCAGTGTGAATCAATTCCCATTTACCCTGTCACTACATGCTCTTTTAAACAGTCTCTGCCCATGTTTCTTGTAGCCTCTTCAGGTACTGGAAGGCCACAATTAGGTCACAGCAAAGCCTTTTCTTTCCTGGCTGAACAATCCAAGTTCTCTCATCCTTTCTTTATGAGGGAGGTGCTCCAGCCCTCAAATCAACTTGGTGCTTCCTCTGGACCTGCTCCAACAGGTCGATGTCTTTCCTGTGCTGGTCCCCAGGGCTGGAGGCAGCTCTTCAGGTGGGGTCTCACCTGAGTGGGGCAGAGGGGCAGAATCCCCCCTCCCCTGCTGCCCACACTGTGGGATCAGCTCAGCACATGGCGGGGTTCTGGGTGCCAGCACACATGAAGAGGGTATGTCCAGCCTCTCATCCACTAACAACCCAAGTACTTCACAGCAGGGCTGCTCTCAATCTATTCATCACCTGCCTGGAATAATATCGGGAGCTGCTCTGACCCAGGTGCAATGCCTTGTGCTTGGCCCTATTAAACCTCATGAGATTCCCACAGCCTGTTCTTGGGCTTGCCCAGCTCCCTCTGGATGGCCCTGTCCTTCAGGTACATCACCCACACCCTCAGTTTGGTGTGATCTGCCAGTACGCTGAGGATGCCCTCGATCCATTAATCTATGTCATTAATGAAGATATTAAATAATACTGGTCCCAATACAGACCCTATACATCCCAATACAGGGATGCCACCTCTCATTGATGTCCATTGGAACTCTGAGCCATTGACCACTATCCTCTGTATGTGACTGTCCAACCACTTTCTTATCCATCTAAGAGTCCACTGATCAAATCTTCTTCTCCCCAATTTAGAGACAGGCTGGGACAGCTGGAGTTGTTCAGCTTGGGGAAGAGAATGCTCTGGGTAAACCTTAGAGCCGCTTTCAGTGCGTAAAGGGGCTCCAAGAGAGCTGGAGAGGGACTTTGGGCAAGGGACTAGAGGGACAGGCCAAGGGGGATGACTTTGCACTGACAGAGAACAGGGTTAGATGGAGTATTGGGAAGAATTCTTTCCTATGAGCGTGATGGAGCACTGACAAGGTTGCCCAGAGAAAAACTGGGCTGCCCCATAGTGTTCAACACCAGGTTGGACAGTACTTGAGGCAACTTGGTCTAGTGGAAGATGTCTCTGCCCATGGTGGGGTTTGGAATAAGGTGATCTGTGAGGTCCTTTGCAACAGAAACTGTTCTGTGACTCTATGATATTGATCACAAATGGGGGAAATAATGGGTGTCTTCTTCATGTGCAGGCTGAAGATGAGAGTGCAAGATGAATTGCAGAGGAACCCTTAAAGTTGACCATCATAGTCTGCAAACATGAGCCTTTTCCATTTGGTCAAGGAAGACCTCATTTACTTCACCTTGATCACAAGGTCTGTAACAGGTAGACACTACTACAGCACTCTTGTTGCTCTGGCTACTAAACCTGACCTATAAGCTCTCAACTGGCTCCTGATCCATTCCCAGGCAGAGATCCCTGCATTTCCACTGCTCTCTCACGTAAAGGGCCCTTTCTGGCCTATCCTTCCTAGGGAGCTTCAGTCCATCCCGTGCAGCATTCCAAGCGTGTGATCTACCAGATGTCCATGATCCCAAGAGCTCATGGCCCTGTAGCTGCACACACACACTGATTCCACCTCTTTCATCACTGTGCTGCATGCAGCAGCATAGAGGCATTTCAGACAGGCACCCAAACATGCTGATTCCCCAGTAAAGTCTTCAGGGTTTCATTTATAGACCTCGGTGGGGTTTTCCAAGCATTCCTCCTTTATAGAACTAATGCATTTTGTTGACATCGATCCTGGGTCTGACCGAACCAACAATCCCTTTCGCTCAGAAAGCTCCAGTTTAGTTTTGTGTAGCCTGGTTTTTTTCGGGGCAAGCCTAAGCCTTGTTCCAAGTTCACACCCAGCAAAGCAACTCAGCTGTTTGGGAACTCTGTGAACTACATGTTCTTGGGAGTGATGATGCAAGTGTTTTAAAAAAGCAGTGTGTTAGAGACAAGGAGAAGAGGAAGATAAACAAGGTGGTCTGTAATGAGCTGGTTTTTTTCCAAAATATAGCTGTAGCATTTACAGCCTTTTTTTATTGCTGTTCTTTCTATTATGAAACTGTTTGGAGAAATAGCTGCTCCTCACATTGTGTAGTCACCCTACTTATCATGGATGACAAGCTATGCCTCTGCCTGTACCAAATATGAAGAGCTTCTCACTGCTCTGATGCTGTAGTACAGACTTCCCCAAAGTCCTTCTGGATGTTTCAAAGGTGCACTCTTGAGTTTCAATTTCCCAGCACAAGAGACCACATTCAGTCTTTCCTACCTCAGGAATGAATCCCAGATTAAACCAACTCTTCTTAAGGTGGGAGAATTGTATCCCAACACCAATTAAGTGAAGGTGATGACTTACTTCAGCAGTTTCAAAAGCCTGATTTTCATTTTATGTTATTAGTGATTTAGAACTTTCTCACCTTTATTTTAAGAGATGTGACTCCAAATATCACAAAATGAAATGCAAGTAACTGGTTTTAAGCTCTTTTTAGTGGTCTGATGTGACACTGATGAAGGATTGCGAGGACCTCTGAAAAGTTTAACAAAGTGAATAAAATGATGGGGCAAAAATGGTATAGAGAAGAGCACGGCTGCCTTCCAAAGAAAGGCTAAAAATGTTGGGGCTCCAGTTTGAAGAGGGGAATGCTGAGGAAGGCAGTGTGATCAAGGCTCACAAAATCCTGAAAATGGGGTGTAAAGCAAAAGATACGCAGGTACTCCCACAAAGAACAGTAAGCAGTGGAAAGGATTCAAAATGTTTATTTCAGAGGCAAGAACTCTGAAAACTCATAGATGCTAATGGCAATATACATCCAGCACTGGCCTCAGAGCAAAGGTAAAAAGGTAAGGCTTTTGTTCATTCCTTGAACTTTATCATCAGTTCCACCTTCTTAGTTCCCCCATTGGCTGCCAAGGCCTTGCAGCACATCTGTGAGTGTTATCTCTCTTGTGCCCAGGGAGTAACCTTCTGTGGAATGCATGCAGAGAAACATTCCAAACTGTGTCTGGAAAAGATGCTTCGTTCCAGGCAGGAAAGCTTTCTTAGCGAAAACTGACTGCCTCCTCGGTAGCAATATCTTCCAGAAAAGAACTATTTACTCCTACAAGGGGACATGATGAATGCTGGGCTGCTCACCCAGTCCCATTATGCCATGATGGAAAGCCCTCAGAAATTCACCAGAGATGGGTGTAAGACAACCAAGGAACTCTGCATGCAGCAGGTCAGGTCATGAGCTGTCCTGGGCTGCTGTGAGAGCTGCTGAGCACAGCAGGTCCAGAGAGGGACAGCCCAAAATCTTGGGAAACAGGTCCCGGAGTGACTGCTGCAGGATGAGGCAGGGACAACACTTTTGCAGTCCCACTCCTATGGCTGCTTGAGGGGTGAGTGGAGGGTGGTGGCAATGGCCAGGCTCACATGTGTCCTGCCAGTGCTATCTGCTGCTGGAGACACTGTGCTGAGCTAGATGAGATGACCAGTGGGGTTTCTGCAATGTTCTTACATTTGGGGCCTTCCTGTGGGTCTCTTTCCTTCATTTTCCACCTCTCTACAAAGGGAACATACCTTCTGCTCCTTTCATGGGGCTCTTGGTAGAGACTGCCCCTCCCTCTCAGCCTCAGTCACAGGCTTGCATCTGCTGAACCCTGCAGATCAGAGACACCTTCACTGAACAATATTCCAGGAATATTGTATTTGGCAGCAATGCCAGTGCAACACCCCCTCAACTTGGTTGCTCCACAAATCCATTTTAAAAATAACCATATTCAATAACCAAAATCCATATTAAAAAGAAAATCCTCTGCATTGCACAACTGCAATACACCAGCATTGCAGAAAAGGCAGTGTGATCAGGTGGATGAATGGCTGAGAATGAAAAGCTATTTAAAAATTGACCAATGGAGTGCTTATGAAATTAGTCTTTTAAAAATACTATTTATTAAATATGCTTATTATTTAAATTTTAGTTAGGGTGATTAATTTTTTTTAATATCATTAATTACATTTAATATGCAGATGAAATCTTAAGGCCAGAAGAAGACACACTGGGAAAATTTTCAGTGCAAAAATTTTGTAAACGAAAATATTCAACCTTGCTTAGAAAGACCAGCTTCAGGTGAAAATTGTCCTAGTGTCCAATGCAAGTAATTAAAGTGAAAGAGACAAAAAAACCCAGAATACAAAGCTGAACACTTCCCAAAATCCCAGAATTGCAGGATATGCTGACTTAGAAGAGAACCACAAGGATCAAGTTCGATCACTGGCACTGCTCAGGACCAGCCCCAAGAGTCACCCCCTGTGCCCCAGAGCATCATCCAAACCCTCTTGCAGCTCTGGCAGCCTTGGGGCTGTGCCCACTGCCCTGGGGAGCCTGGNACTGCTGACTCATGGCCAACAGGCCACTGACCAGGACTCCCAGGTCCCTTTATTGGCCCTGCTTTCCACCATCTCATTCCCCAGTCTGTACATACATTTGAGGTTGCCCCATCCCAGGCACAGCATTATGGCTTGAGAAAAGTACTCCAGGTTTATTCAAAAGTTGAAAATCTTCTTAAAATTTCTGCTTGACTTTTATCTGGGCTGAATTTTCAGTTAGAATTTGGTATTGACCACACAGTCAAAAATGTTCCCTTGAGTGATGAGATCTGGGTGATGGTGACTCACAGTGGGTGATGCAGGGTTATATGTAGACACATTTTGGGGAATGACTGTGTTGGCTCTTCTCTGTTGTGGAATGCAGCCACTGTGGCAATAGACATTAACATTTGTCTAGGATGTCTCAGAGAAGGGATGACTCTGTAGTGCAGCCTAAATTTGTCACAGTGGGTATGTGAGCATATATATAAAAAGCAGTTGACACACACGACACATTTAGGTTTTCTATGCATGGAGTGGGTAAACTTTCCTATCTGTGCACAAATATAGACCCAAATGCTGCATCACAGGGCTCGCCTCTGCTAGCAATCTGCTCTGCAAGACTCAACTGACATGCAGGAGTTAAGCAGCAAGCTTTTCACTGGCAAAAGTATCGGTTGGAGACCTTTGGATACCTTTGGCCTTATCCTGACAGTGTGAGTGGAGCTGTACCCCTGAGTGCTTCAACTTCTCTCACACAGCCCAACCCTGCTCTAAAGGGGCTCAGTGACCATGTTCTGGGTGGTACAATTTTGCTGTAGGTAAATGCAAATAGTTGTGGGTGGTACCCTCTTTAATCTGTGGATTAAGAGCCATATACCTCAATGTATGGAACTGCAGGGGAAAGACTAGTTTGGAGAAACAGAGAAGCTCTGTAGCACTGAAACCCACCTGGGACTTCTGAATGCAGCTCTGTGCAGTCTATGGGGGAAAATTGCATATTCCTCTTTAGAGATTGTTCTAGTTATGGGGCTGGGGACTTGTTTATTACTGCGTGGGT
This sequence comes from Campylorhamphus procurvoides, assembly GCA_013396655.1. Classification (NCBI taxonomy): domain Eukaryota; kingdom Metazoa; phylum Chordata; class Aves; order Passeriformes; family Dendrocolaptidae; genus Campylorhamphus; species Campylorhamphus procurvoides. The sequence continues at coordinate 43,527 of WBMV01008445.1, forward strand.
GTATCCAAAACTGTGTATTCTACACCCCCTATGTCACTTCTCATGACCTGTTAATAATGGATCATCTGCAGCAGCTGCCCAGGGCACATCTAACCCTTCAGGCTACAAGCTGGGTGTTAAAGAACCCTGAGAGGTATGAGAATGTTTTTCTGTCTTCACACCAGTGATTCAGCTGTGTTAACTCCTCTCAGGGGAGGCAGCAGAACCTTCACATACAGCCTGGGGGAGTCATGTCTGCTAATGGGCTATTAGAGACTGGCACGATATGCAGTTGCAATGACCTAGACCATCAAAGATTCCAAAAATATCCCATGACTCACAGAGTTAAATCACCCATTGTGAACCTCTCCACCCTGGGGGAAGGGCATTCCCACCTGAACCTGAGCATATTTAATCTTTGGGTTTTGGGATTCCTGGTACCACTGGTGGGATCCAGTGGAGGACCAGAACCTCAACAAGACTGTGACAGTCATCCTCAGCAACAGATTTTCCCTCCTTTTTACTTTGTTCTCAGGGGGACCATGTGGTGCTCAGCACAGGGGCTAATGAACACCATTCTGTTTGTGCCCCAGGATGCTGGGTTATACATCTGATTTTTGTGGGTTAAACCCAGTTTCTCCCTTTATCATTGTATTTATTGTAATTATTTTAGTAAATTGTAACTGATTTATAATCTCTCTTAAGCTGGTTTCATTTCTCCCACTGGTTTACCTTTAAACCAGCACAAAGACTCTCTCCCTTTCAAGGTTCGGCCCACAGACAGGTGGTTTGGTTTGGCAGGGCTGAGGTAACAGTGCTATAAATAGATTCCTGCAATTTTCTCTGTAACATCTGCTTCTGCAAAGAGGGGAATGCAGATATTCTAGGTTTAGCCCCATGGAAAACCCAAACATTTCTTCTGATGTGCAATACAGTATTTGCCTCCTGCAGGAGTGATGAGGTGGGAAGGACATACAGGGGAAAGTGGTGTATTTCCCCATTTCTGTTGACACAGTTTGCCTTCCACTTACACTCATTTTTAATCAAAATTTTAAATTAAAAATTTGAACACAAAAATCGGGGGGGCAGCCATAATATTGAAAAATTCAAAAGGAAATGCTTCTGTTTCAAAATGTCAATAAAAAACACTTGTCACGCTGGGGCTCTGTTCCAAAAAAACATTTGTCTCTGTTTCAAGAGCTGTAAGAATTTGCTGCTTAATTTTCCATTTCAAGTGTCCAGTCCAAGCCCTGATGCAAGCGAACCACTATGCTGGGAAGGACCCTGTTATGCACATCCTGCCACTGCCCAGGACAGCATGCCTTGGAGCATTTCTACCCACAGAATGAGAGGCCACAAGGTTTGGTCTGTGCCATCCATGAGGGCCAAGAAATTCTGGTGTCAGAGGCACAAGAGGCTGCTACCTGTGGTCAGAGGAGACGAACACAAGAGGTGTTTCATGAACAACCCTTGGTGTGCAAGGACAATGTTCAGGAAGCCAGGACAAGTCGCATCTGCAGCATCATGAGAGTGGGGCAGGATCCCCTCTGCCTGGCTGCAGCAGCAGTTCCCAGACTCCAGATCATATCTAGATCTCTCAGATGATAATCTTTCTACTAGAGCCAAGAAATAGACTCTATTTCCCAGTCCTGCCATGCAATCCAACCAACACAGTGCTCCCCTCTAGGATCCCTTAAGAGTAAAGAGTTATTGTGCTGACTCCACTCTCCATGTACCTCAGCCAAAGCTGCTGCACTTTCTATGTGCTTCCTCATTTTGGATATCTTGTAGCAGTCCTCTGTCTCCCAGTTGCCGTAACCAGAAGGTGTATTTGATATGTGGTACCTTGTTGTCATCCTCCTGCTGTAGGAGTGTGTGTGCTCTGCTGAACTCATCTGCATCTTGTTTTGATACAAATGACACTTTTCCAAGTGCTAACAATTTGATCACTTGCTTCATGCCCTGGTTTTCTCCCGGTGCTTTCACAAACAGACATTCCTACTCGTATTTCTATCACAGATCTCTGAACAAGGATGTATTTCACAGCTGCCCATACCCGGCTGCTTTCATGACCTTGCTAGTCCATTTACACTTCACTCCACCAAAGCTTAAAAGCCTCTCAGCCAGAATGGAAGGGGCTGTGATCCACTCCTGATGTGTCAGTATTTGTCATGTCTAAGAGATGACTGTAAAAGTGATGACTGGTGACTTTCAAGCGCTTGGTCCTGGAACAGCTATTTGCACATTTCGTTAAGTTTTGCCTCCCTGTAAGTGCAAAGTGTGTTCCCTTGTCACTTCTGTTTACAGCTGCCTCTTTTAAAGCTTCAGTTTGTGTTTACTAACAAAACATTAAAAAAAAGGAGTCAAGATAATCCCACTCTGATTCTCATTTCCTTCATTGACCATGTAGGAAACACACGGAGACATCTTTCAGATCTAAGTTAAAACCACTTTGAATGTGTCAGCACCACACTGATGGGCTTGAATTTTCAGCTTCCCTTAGTGGGGACCTGGGAGCTTATCTTGGCATTGAGCTGTTTTGGTGACAATAGGGTTGGTGTCAGTGATTTCCTCAGCAAAGAAAATACTAGAAACCTCACTGGTGCTGGGAAAACAATAAAGGCAAGGCTTTCCAAGGTACGTCCTTTTAGTTTTGTTTGTCTAAATGATTGTAATAGATGTCGTCTGAGCACTTGGTGGGCAATGGAGGAAAGTTGTGGAAGGGCAGACAGAGCTGGTAGCCCTCACTCAGCCTACAGCCGGTATTGAGGTACTTGACCATGGGCTGGAGGTGGAGACCCTGGTAGGGCATTCTCTTAATGTGCTATCCGTAGCTGTTGTTGGACTGCTAGCATTTACATTACAGCTGCATAGGGCACCTACTGTAGAAATCTGCTTGCATGCAGCGATAGCTGGATGCATGGCATGAGTAACACGATACACTGCCTGCCTTCATGGGAGCCTGAAGGGTTGCAGGCGAACGAATAAAGCCTGGCAAGTTTCCGAAGTCCTGCAGAGCTGACAGTTGCTAAAACTCTGTAAGACTAGATAAGCGTTTTCTTGGCAGAGTAAGGTAACACAATTGAAGAAGGCACAAGCAGAATAGGATTGTATGAAGTGAAGAACAGCATGGAGAGAATACCTGCAGTTCTCGAAACTGTGGAATCCTGAAGCACTTTTACCCTGAGCAGCTCATGAAACTGTTATCTACTAACTCTGATGGGTTTTCCTTGAACTTGGCTGCAGACTCACCTGCCACCCAAACCTGGGTGAAACTCTTTTGGGACTGTTCAGGGAATGACATCTAAGCTGTCACAAAGGCTGGAATTGTTGCTCCGTTCCTTTGCAAAGTACATTCATCTGATACACAGGGCTCTATGAAAGCCAACTGATGTCCTGTTTAGCCACTTACTGCCTCTATCAGCAAATACTCATATTCCCTCCTGGTACCAGAGACACCCTCCTACTCTTTGCATGCAAATCTTCCTATTCACATCTTAATGAAGTCAGTGTATTGCACTTGCTCAGAAAACAGGATGGTTGGAGGACTAATGATGTCTTTGGTGTCCTGCTCTTTTCTTTCTTGGAGCTTTATAATCTTACACAGAACAGTTCTCAATTGGCTTCCACAGGTGATATCCCGAATTTCCTAAGGAAAAATTTTATCATCCAGAACTTTTTGATAATAGCAGTTACAAATTGCTATTTAGTCTCAAGATTGTAGAGTCAAAAATCCCTTGATTTCGGCCTGGATATGTGAAAGGCTTCCTTAGTCATTTGAGTAAGTGGCTGCATAGATGAATTAGCCTATCAAGAGGTCCCAACTGGAAAAATTCCAAGCAAACTTTTACAACTAGTCCTTTCCAGCTCTTTCCATCCTGTGATTACATGGTCTATTAAATGCTCCTTTACCATTTGTGGAATAAACTGACAGACATTTTTGTTATAATTTGAAATGCAATCCTGTATTTTCAGGAGCCAAGTGGTCATTAAAGCCAGTTCAATGAGTGCTTTGGGTGGGTTTTTGCATTGGTATAACAGGAATACTGAAACCACAAGGAGAAAATGGAAAATGACACAAAATGCAAAACACAAGCGCTCAACTGAGAATGTGCTGTTTTCATCTATAGCAGCACTCAGGACCCGTCTTACTCAGCATTTTTCACCCAAATGAACCAGGGTCATGCAGTCAGTATTTCTGGAGCCGTTACTGTTCATTCTTGAAGCACTGCTCGAGGCACTCTGTCCTTTGGACTAAAAGTGTGATGTGATGGTTCAAGCAGGCCACCTAAACTTTGTGCCAGCACCAAAGATGCTGCCTCTCTTTTTGCATCGACACAGGTATTGATCTGCTTCTGCCATGAGGCAGGGCAGGAGACCAGCCTTCCAGTCTGTGCTGCTTCAGCTGCCCACCCTTACTCCCCAGGGAGTGGAGAGCAGCAGTGTTGGGTGGATCTTGTGGTTTAGGAATAGTATTCTACAGTTTAGTAGTGTGGCTAAAACCACCTATTGCTTCCTTTGCCAGCCCCTCCCCGTCCCCCTTCCCACTGCAGATGGAGGCACAAAAGGCAAAATCACGGATTGAGGTAAGAACAATTCACTGGAAACAGCAATGGGAATGAAGAGTAACAGCAACAACATTAATAACAAAAGGTGCAAGAAAAGAAAGGATTCACACAGAAACTCTGCAACAATAAACAATACTGGACATCCTTCCCCTAGCCACATTTTCTCCCCCAACAGAAACCCCTTCTTCCTGGAGGAGACTCTTTCCCCCCAACCCACTCCCTCCAACCCCATCTCCCCAGCAATGACACGAGGTGGTATAGAATAACCTCTGGGTCCTGGCCATGCCCCCTCCCGGCTACTGCAAAAATTAACCCTGTCCTGGCTGGAACAAGAACACACTGCCAGAGCAAATCCCAACACAGAGTGACAGGAGATGAAAATAACAGTTGAATTTAATCGGGTGGGGATAGAGCAGTGACAATTCTGAAGATCCACAATGGTGAGAAATTGTCTACTCACATGTATTTTGTAGGGCCAATGTTATGAAAAATGGAGCTTTGTGCTCACCTATAGCTCAAAATCAGATAATGGAATTGTGAGTAGAAGAACACAGAACAAAAAGCAAGTGGTAACACAGATATCACCACCTCTTGTGTGCACACACCTATGCTGGATGGAGCTCTGGTGCTCCTATTTCAAAAGAGGAGGAAGGAACAAAAGGAAGGCCAAAAGGTAAGCATAGGAGTAGTTTTGCAGTGAAAGGAGACTAAACAGACCAGGAACCACCAGGCTGGAAGGACAAATAGAAAACCACAGATGCAGAGGAGATGGTAGGGAAACAATTACCTTTTCCCAGTTCAAAGAGGCCTTCCCCTAAAGTTACTCATTAATGGGCTTACAACCAAAACCAGGAACACTTGGTCAATTTAATTATAAAAATTTGTGCCCCAGAAAAAAGTTTTAATTTTCAAAGGCAAAAAACTTCTATTAGATGTAAATGAATTCTGTAGCTGAATTTGGCCCCTTGTTCATGGTGTTCTCAAAGCATGGACTTCCAGAAGCTTGGAACATATATATATGAGATGAGATGAGATGAGATGACCCTCTCTATACCATGTTTCTTGTACTGTTCACTCAAATAAGGGGTGCCTGCCTTTGTCCAAGAGCTTATCAGTTAGTGGTCCTTCATGCTGTTTTCATCTTCTCACATGCAGCCTCTTTCTTGTTTAGGCCTCTCTGGGGACTAAAATAACTCCTGACTCCTTCTTGGACTGTAAGAAATGTTGTGTGGAAGCCAAACACCTGGCATCCAGTTTGTGTGCCCTTGTGCATCCCAAATAGCAGGCAGGCAGCAACTCTCATATGCCACAACATAACTTCTCAGGGCTGCTTTCCTCCCTCAGGAGACGATGGAGACACTACCTCTACCCCTGGTCCCCCTGGTAAGGAAATACTCCTGAGGTGTTCTAGAAAGAAACACAGGCAGACAAAAAAGACATGATGGGGAAAACTGCTTTGCTGGTGAAGGAGTCAGAGGCAGATCCTATTGCGGGACCAGGTGCTTACATGCAGGGTGCTGCACAGACCCATGAGCTGTGAAATCCAGGCAAATCACACCCTATAGCAGCTAAAGGACACTTCCAGTAAGGAAAGCTAAAAATGAGAAGAATCTGGATGGTACTTACTCTGTGGGCCTCATGCACGCCCTGAATGATAAATGATGGTCCAGATCTGACAAGAAAGAGAAAATTAATTCATATTTAAATGTGATTCCAGTTCACAACATTCTAAGAAATTCCTGTATAAGGAGGCTGTCTGGGCAGCAGGGTGAGAACCCTTCTCTCTGAAGTCTCTTCAATGGAAACTAGTGAACAGCGCCACACTAACCATGTGTCCACAACCATGCTTGGTTTTTCCTTTGACAATAGTCCACGAGCAGAGACAACAGAATATTTGCTGACTTTGCTGCCAAGCTAAAATATATTGTCATCTTTTTTTTTTAGTCATGAAGTCTGTGAATTACAGAGACCTTGAATAGCATCAGCTCTTGGGCCTCAGTCTCTCAATATGGGTTTCTTGAGAAATGCATGATTGATTTTCCATGTCCTGCTCTGCAGTATAAGAGGAAGAGTGAGGTATTGACTGAGGGCTGGGAAATGCTAGAAAGGTGATTATAACACATCAGTCTTGGCAAGTCACTTCAAGAAGTTCTAAAGACAAACTAACTCTCAGCTGATCATTATGCATTATCTTCTTCCAGTCTGACACAGAACAAGTATTTATACGGGACAAAATGAACTGGCAGCATCACATAGTGCATTAGGAGCAGGTGCTGGAGGGTTTTATTTCATCTGACAGCATCACTAACATAGGTTTGTGGAGCTCTGTTTGCAGAGTCAAGGCTTTTGGCTGAAACACTGGGCACTTCTCTCCTTAAAATCCATCCTGCCAGCAATCTGTAAGGAAACAGATTCAGTAATTTTATGTGATTTGTCCACATACAGGAATGGACTAGTCTCTTCCTCCCACAGGAAATGGAAGAGAATATTTTGAGATAGGAAGGTAAAGGCCAGACCATAAGCAAGATTGAAAAGGAGGAGAAACTGTGAATGACGTGGGCAGCAGTGCCAAAAGGATGAAAATGACGTGGAACACTTAGGAAACAGCAGCCACTACTATGTTCCTCCTGTGCTTCAAAAGAGCTGTCACAGCCCTGGGAATAATGGTGGCCCAGGAAGGGAGAGAGCAGCAATGGGGTCATGGTTCTGTTTTGGAGTACATCAGATGAGGAAGCAGAGAAAAGTTCAGCTGCCTTATCTAAAAGACAAAGATGACTCAAAACCCATGGGTTGAGGCACATGGGTTTAAGCTCAGAATTTACGTGTTAGTAGCTCATAACTAGATTTATAGTAGGAGTATGGATAAGAAAAGCCCCACACAAGTTGCTTCTGGAGTAGTCTTCCTTACTATCTTTGAGCAAAAGAATTAGGTCAACATGTCAAACTCAGACACCCACAGTAAGTGCTTAGAGGTATGACCTGATTTCGTACAGTGTGGAAGAGCCATAATTCCAGACCACAGCTTGCTCAGCCCTACTAATAACTTTCTAGAAACCTGAAGGAAATATAATTCTACGAATCTAGAGAGTCTAGGATTCTATGAACTGGCTTTCAATTTTTATGAAACACTCAGGTCCCTAGTTGCACCACGTGCCAGAACTCTTGAATTTTGTTCTGATGAGGGTCCTAAAACTTCCACAACAAAGGGTTCAAAAGTATTCGAAAATTGTTTTTCTTTCCTCATGACAGTTCATCAGATGCAGGGTGGATTTTTAGTGGTAACAGTGCTAAACTACTTCTAACACTTATATGCCCTAAATTAGCACACAAACCTGTAGGTTTGCATCACTGTAACCACTTATATCCCCACTGCCAAGCATATCCTACCACCCAGCCCCTGCAGTGATGCACATGCAGCACTTTTTTATGCCACAGTTTTGACAGGATTCACAAACCAGACTTCTCTCCCATATCATCTCTGGGACATGATCTGTCAGATTTTGAATTAAAAAGGATTGCAAACTCCGCCATGTGTGGTTCCCATTCCCCACTCGCTCTCTCCCCTTTCCTGTGAGGCTCCTCACCCTATGAAGCCAGTTCTGCAATCAGGGAGCCCAACAGGTTGAATTTAGAGATAACAAACTCTCTGAAATGAAAGGGGATAAAGCCTGGCATCATGTATTTCAGACTTTGCTCACTGCCCAGCTCAAGCATGAGGCAGAAGATGGCAGAGTAAAGCTGACAATCTCATTTGAGCTATTAAAGCTTATTACTTGCTTTTGACTGCTGAATCTGCTAAGCATAAGATGAACATGTACTGGTACAACCAGAGCAGCCATCCTAGGAAGAATCTTTGCTATTTGAGAAGCTGTCACCAAATTCTGCTGAGGTGGGCTGGGAAGGGAAACCCTGTGTACTTCAGTAAGTGGCTAAGGTTTTGTACGCCTACTAGAGAATATTTTGTATTTTACAGACTGTGTAGCTACCTGCATCTCCTGCAACATGCTGATGTCCTCCATAGGCAAAAAACTCTAGTGTTCCCCAGCAAACACCAGATTTATGAAAATAGGTTGCAAAAAAGCTCAGCTTGTGTGGGCCAGTATCAAAAATACAGTCTGCCTTTCCCCTGTGAGAAATTGATTGGTTTTCTTATGTTCTTCCCCAAAGGTACTTACTGAAATACATTCCCAGGATGACCTGCAAGATTGTAGAGGTGCCTCTGGTTGTAGAGATTGCTGACCAATAAGCTCTGGGAGCTCAGGAAGATTTCCGCTAGCAGAAGATAAATGGAAAACTACTCTTTCAAACATGAATGAAAACTATGGGAATCACTTCTACTGGGAGAGGAAGAGTGTCCCTGTCTTTTCTGAGATGGAAAAAATTTACATCCATGAATAAAGGGAGACCACGGCCTGTCCTGAAGACTTGGGCTATGAAGTATTTGTAGGAGCTCAGCCCATCACTGTTTTTAAATTATTTACAAATACTTCATAGGCAAACGCTTTATTTCAGGTCAAATGAAATATTTTTTGGATGCTCAAAGAGTATGCTCCACTATTCCACATTTTTGTTATCATTTTACATTAATGTCTTTGGTGACCTTCTGCCACCCCAAAGTTTGCAAATTTACCAAAGAAAATATAAACAGAACAAACATAAATCTGTTGAACTCTGATTTCAATTTAGCGATCTAAGTTTGTGCTTTTAAATAATTTGAAACACCCAGCAGTGTTCCTATCATAGACTGTGTTCCTACATCATTTTTCCTGGCAATGAAGACATCTCAAGAACATTGTCCTCCTTAAGATTTTTAGGACCTTTTCATTGCTTGTCTTTGCAGTTGCATTTATCAAAATACATCAAAAAAGACAAAAAAACCCAAAACTGGAGCCCTCAAATAGAACTAAACAGCCTTACTGGCTCTAGGACTCATTCATTAAATACTAAAAACAGTGCTGTGAGCACAGAGAGTCCAAAATGCTTTGCACAAGTGGGCGAGTCTCATGATGCACTGTGAAGAGAACTAATCCCTTGTTCTCCCTGCTGAGAAAGCAGAGACATATGGGGCCAAATCCAAAGCACAATGCACTGCTGGAACCAGGAGACATCTTGGATGAGTCAAGGCTCCCTTCTGTCTCCCTGAGCACTACCACAGAGTTATCAGGAACATGGTCTGTCATGCCTGACGCCTTGGTTTTGCCCCATGCCTTTGACTAAGGTAACTAGGAGAACTCCTTCTGCTGAAAACCTTCCTAACAAGGAAAGTCCTCTAAATATGTCAGAGGACCAAACATCTCACCCATATCTCAGTGCAAGGGCCCTCCTTCCCCCTTAAGTTTTTGCTTCTTCTAAATAACCTTGTGGCTTTTGTGTCAGGTTTCGCTACCCCATTCTCTACAGGAGCAAACCCCTGGCACATCATTGCCCCAGCACTGAGATCAAGGGGGGTGCAACAACACTTCCAAAGGATCACTAATGAAGGAGAATGATGGGCTTGGAGGAACTGACAAAGGTCATGAGTCTAGGTTGGGATGGCGTTCTCAGTGTCTGCTGAGTGGTGGCTTGGGGGATGAGGAGAGCAGAGGGGCAAAGGACCACATACTGGGAGGGAGGTTTATGCCTCAGAGTATGCAACCAGGGTGCCCTTGGAATCTACCCACTACTTCAAGGCAACAGCCTGAGGGGTAGCATGGGCAGATACCCCATGACAGTTGTGGAGACACCCCATAGCAGGTGGGAGTCCTTGTAGGTAGACCAAACTCCTGAGCATGGATGCAGGACGAAGGGAAGTGGTGGTAGGAAAGAGGGAAGAGAGCTCAGGGACATCTGACTGCCAAGGTTTTCCAGGTATATGAGAAGGATGAAGACAACACCCCAGAAACCCCTCCTCCATAGCCTCTTGACCACTAACAAGGTAGAAAGGTTACAGGCACAGACACTGTGGTGAGGTATTCTTTTCCTTTCTGGTCCCTGCCCTTCTTTTTCTGCATCCTTCTGCCACCTTAGAAGAAAATTATATGTCCTGAAGTCCAGGCAGCAGCATCCCTTCCTGAATCTACCAAGTAGACTTGGTGTTCAGCTGTCTCTGGAGATTAGCTTAAACAAGGTGCCCTGTTAAGGATTTTGGAAAGACGTTTCCCTCCCCTCCATTCCACCTGCACATGTCAAAGCAGCCTCACATGTGCTCAGGGCAGGATTGGCGCTTTGAAAGGAAAGAGCAACTCGTGGAGGCCTAAAGGGAAAAATTTCAGAGGAATTCAGAGGTGGGTGGTTGAAACTGTGTGCTGGAAATTAAAAAGGAAGAAACCACTTCTCTGGCTCTGCCACCCGTGCCAGAAGGGACTGATGAAAGAGAACAGATAATTTTACTCAGAGGAAAGGAGGAATGAGATCATAGGAAAAAGAACTGTATGAGGGGCTAGGGTAGTATAATCATGGAATATCTGAGGTTGGAAGGGACCCATAAGGATCAGTGCATCTTCCTTTAAAATGAGAACAATAAGCCTGCTCTGTAGAGAAGAGGAGAGAGAAAGTGAAGGCAAAAATGAGGATAGCAAAGGGCAAGCAAGAGTGGATTGAGGGAGTCCTGCTTTCCCTTCCTGAAGCCTTCCCTCTCTGAAGCCTTTTCCTGCACAGTTGGCTGAGAAGTCAGGGAGGTCCCAGGTGCTCTGGCAGGAAGGTGGGCTGCTCTGCTCCCCAGTGTTGACAGAGCAGCGGCAAGTCCTTGGCTGCTGCCATGTCTTTTCAACTCCTGTCTAGTCCAAGGTCTGGGAGACACTTGAAGATGTCAGCAGAAGAGAGAGGGACAATGTTATAGTTTCAAACTGAATCTGGAATTCCTTCCAAATAGCTTGGAGCCAACGCCCCAGCCTCCGTGAAGATGTTTAACAAAAGAGACAAAAGACATGCATATGCGGACACTAACTACTGTGGCCAGGTCCTTTGTTGGGATCTTCCCCTAGTAGGGGAGAAAGGGGGTTGGTGTTTTTCTGGCTTTCTGCGCAGGTCAGAGAGCTCAGGCTGCCGTCGGAGCAAGGAGAAGGGAGAGACAGACACTGAGATCCCAGCATCACTGGATACTGGATTTGTGTTCTTTTTCTTCCTTTCCCAACTCGACTGTGTTCATCCATGAGTGAGTAGAACTACTATTACTACTTCCCATAAGGAGAAGAGGTGGGAAAACGCCCCGGTTCCCCTGCTCCTGCGAAGATAGGACTGTTACTGCCTTGCTTTTCCACTTCTCACGTGAGCCAACCCGGGAACCACCTGAGACGGGACCTCGGCCGGCCGGGCGCGACACCGCCACCTGCTGTCCGTAAATATAAACTGCACCCCTGAGAGGGAGAGCGAGGCAGCGGAGGTGCCACAGCGCCACCTGCTGTCCGTGGATATAATTGCAGTCCCCTTTTGGGGACTAGCCAAAAAAAGGACCTTTTTGACTGTTTTGCCTTGTTATTTGAGGGCTGGAGTGGTTTGTTGCAGACTGTTGTTGTTTGGTTCTTTTCTGGATATATATAGTTGTGGTTAAGAACTGTTATCCTTTTCTTTATATATATATTTTTTTTCCCTGATTAAAATTCTGTTTTCCTAAATTTAAAGGAGCGAGATTATTTCTTGGCCAGCATAATATCTTAGTTCTCTCTTGAACTAAGACAGACCAAAATAACGCAGATAGTTCCTGCAGCCACAGTCATGAAAACTGTGTTGGTACACCATGATAAGATTCATTTTCCTCTGGACATCAGTGATGGATGTTCCTGTTATAGCCAGCAGGGCCAGCCCTCAAGGAAGCAGGTAGCAGGTGGTGCTATGCCATATCCTGTGCTCCCCATTCATCCCCAGCAGCTCCATTTCGTCTCCCAGTAACCTCAGGAGAAAGTCCAGAATGAGGCAATTCTGTTCCTTCCCATACCAACTCACACTTGCTGCTCATCTGCTGTCATCTGAACTTGACAGAGAGAACATCTCAGGGAAATTAACTTTTGGCTGAAGCTGACACCTCCACCATGGAAAATATCCTCCATATGGACTTCACTGAAATTCTTGTTGAAGTAGAACTAAATAATGGAGCCAGGAAAGACAGGGGTTTGTAGTGGAAATGCAGAGTGGGCAAGGAGCTCACCCACAGGGACTTGGTGAAGACAGAAGTGGAGATGGCAGGCTGGGGGTACCGCCCAGTGCAGGTGTTCAATGGTCAATTCATATATGTGTGAATGACTCTCATATTTCACCCCTTTTGCCCTCCACAAGTTGCTCTTTCTGTGCAAAGTATCAATCCTTCCCTGGACATGTCTCCTTTGCTACACTCCTCTGCAGCATTCTTCTTTTGTGCCTGCCAGGGCAAAGACTGTGGAGGGGCTCTTCTCTATGGGACCTAGCCTAGGTGGGAATGTGAAGACTTGGAGAAGGAGGAATCCAAGGTCACTGTGGAGGGGGCCATTTAGGGGCTCACGAAATTCTGGACTTTGATAGCCGCTGCCTCAGCTAATTACATTTAACCATTGGCTCCTCCCCAGACGAGGTGTATTTGATTAATGCCTTCCTCCTAAATGGGACTACGTGAACAACAAGCAAAACTTGACCTTGAGAAGGCATCAAAACAGATCTTGTGTCACACAGGTTTGTATAGGGCACGTAATGGAAAATGATGCATGTTGTGCCACAGGAAAAGAATGGAGTGTGGGTATGTGGCACAGTTGGAGGGGCTAGATTGCTCACTCCTCTGCTCCTGTTAGCACATACATTCTGCCCATCTGTTAACATCTTGTTGTGCCGTCTCTTTCTATTACAACCTTTTGCAGCAGCTCTTTATGCAGTGTGGAGGATATGCTGCCACCAGAGAACATTGAACACATCCCCTAACTCTCATTTCTTTAAAAGTCAAATGGACTGTGCTGATGAAGAGCAAACTGCCTCACCCACCCCAGTTTGCTAGGTGCCACATAGGTGGGTATCTTGACGAGTCTTTTTAAGTCTTACACTGAGTACATTTCCACAAGGCCCACACAGATATCAGGGAGATCCACAGGGCTTGCTGAAGGTTGTTACAGTTATGCACTTCAAAGAGCTTCCACTGCCCCAGAGAGGGTAAAAACAAAAAATGTGCATGAAAAACCTAGTTGCCGCATTTCAGAACTCCTGATCCCTGCCAAACTGAATCATGCTGTGCTCCTTATTTTCACTCCTGCAGTTACTGCCTGCCACCATGAGAATGACTGATGCCATATATATACACAAATGATTTTGGGTTTAATAAGGAACCACTCATACCCCATGTCTAAGGTATTTGACTCTCCTAGTAAGATCACTAACAGATTCAGGCTGGCAGAGACCTCTGAAGTTCACCTTGTACCACCTTCTGCTTCAAACAGTATTAAATTTGGTGCCAGAGCAGATCTAGCAGGGTTTTCTTCAGTCAGGTTTTGGAAATCTCCAAGGGTGCAGACTCTACCACCTTTGAGCACTTTCTCCAGTGGCTGATGTCCTCTTGGTTAACAATTTTTTTCTTATGTGCAATCACAGCTCCTCTCACTGCAATCTGTCTAAACTGCCTCTTGTCCTTGTGCTGTGCACCTGTGAGATGAATCTGGTCTTATAATGATCCTCTTTTCAGGTCATTGAAGACAGAATTTTGATCATTTCTGATACCTCTTCACTTCAGCTTCTTGTACATCATGCACTCTCATTCCCAATCATCTTACTGCCTCTCCATTAGATTCTCCAGTTTATCAGATCTCCCTTGTCCTGGCGAGCCTCAAGGTGGGCACAGTACTGAGGTGTATCAGAGGTGGCAAGTCAAGGGGATTGATCACTTCCCTAGACCTCTGGCTGTTTTCTCATTAAACTCAGTATGTGCCTGGCCCTCTTCACCACATAGATGCTCTCCAGATTCCTGTGAAGTTGTTGTGCAGCAGGTCTTTTTAGAGAGCTGCTCCCCAAGTAATTGTCCCCTACCTGTTGTGTTTGCATGGGGTTATTCATACCATGAGCAGGAGCAGACATTTTCCTGTGTTGAACTTTGTAAGATCCCTATTGATCCATTCCTACAGCTTATTGAGAACCTCCTAATGGCAGCTGTCTTTTCCAGGGCTGACTGCCCCACACTGTGAAACAACTGGCATGGCTTCTCAGATTTAAGTCGATATTAACACAGCAGTTGATAGTATGAAGCAGCAAGGGTTGTTTAACAAAACATGGTTCATTTGTTTAACAGCTCATGGCTGTGAAGATATGAAGAGATGCAGAGATGGCTCTGCTTTGGCAAGAAATTCTGAGGGGGTGGGATGGTGATGTCCCTGCAATGGAGACAAGAGGAGGTCCAACCCCATCGAGAGTATCAAGACTGGGCACAAGAGAACCTATTGAACAAAAGAACAATACCATTCTAATGCCCTGATCTTCAAGGGAGCTCTCCCTTCTCCCAGCACTTATTTCTGCTATCCTTATTTCCCTGTGTACAAATATTCTCCCTCCCAATCCCAGTGTCCCAGGTCCCAGCAGGAAGCATCCACTTTTCCCCCTCCATGAGCATCCAGTCCTTTGCCAGAAGGGAAGAGGCACTAGAGAGGACCTGTGTCCTCTATCTCTGTGTCCCCCATCCCTGTGTCTTGGTTCAGGTGAGCTCTTCAGCTTACACCTTGATTTTGCTGGTTTTCAGAGACTTGGCAATGGTGTGATGAGATTAAAGAGGACAAACCAATGAGGACTACAAAGATAGTGAATGGACTGGAGGGGCCATATGAGAAACAGTTGAGATCACTTGGTGTGTTCAGCCTGAAGAAAAGGAGACTGAGGTCGGATCTCACTGGGGTCTGCAGCTCATCCCGAGGGGCAGCTCTGATCTTCACTCTGTGCAACCAGGGACAGCACCCAGGGAATGGCCTAGAGCTGTGCCAGGGGAGGGCTAGGTTGGATCCCAGGAAAAAGTTCTTCCCCCAGAGGGTGGTGGGCACTGCCCAGGCTCCCCAGGGCAGTGGGCACGGCCCCAAGGCTGCCAGAGCTCCAGGAGGGTTTGGGCAACGGGACAGGGACAGAGTGAGATTGTTGGGGTTTCAGAGACTCTGTGCAGGGCCAGGAGTTGGACTTGATCCTCATGGGTCCCTCATCATATTATGCGATTCTATAATCTTCACCTGGAGATTAACCTGGGGAAACTGGATATGGAGGTGCTGTTGAACGTTCTGCACTTCCCTACTGGGAAGTCACTTCTCTCCATTTCAGATTTATAGATTAAAATTAAAACTAACAGCAATTCGGTGTGGACCCCTGGAATCTGCACGGGCCTATGCCATCATCCCTCTCCATGGACACTCCCTGGTCGTGGGGGAGAAGCTTGCGTGCCCTTATGAGGTTGTGAGCTGTTCTGGTGGTGGTACCTGCCTCCGGTAGGGTCTCCCATGCTAGTCAGGCCTCAACTGAAGGGTCAGACAAAGTGTGTCCACGGGCAGGATGGGCTCACTAGCCCCTCAGCAACCATCCTAGGAGAAGGACAACTCCAACTCCAACTCCAGCCCTGGGCAGATGGAGCTCTCTTAGCCCTGTAAGGCCATCCATCTGAGAGAAGGATACTCTAACCAAACCTACGTCCTGAGGACTTCACTGTCACCGTCCAAGTTTGCTTGGCCCTGGCAGATGAACCTTAGGAGTAAAGGGTGGGGCCAGTTCTGTGCACGCTGTGCCTCACCTAAAAAATCCATTGCACAGGCTATAGGGATCCTCCCACACTCACAAAGCCCTGTAGGGACAGGTGAGGGATGAAATGGAAGGTGAGAAGGTGCACTGGAAGCCGCAGCCCCAACCCTGCATGCAGGCGGTTCAGGACATTGGTCACTCAAGACTGACCCGGAGATGACAGTCTGGTTGGGCAGCATCCTGAATGACCAAGCACCCTTTTCCAAGGAGAGCACTGCTTGCTCCACATGGAGAGGGGTCTAGAAAACGTGGCCCAACCAAAGTTCATCTCCACCCTTCACCCAGTTGGCTTGCCACGGCCAATGGGCATCTTCCATGCAGTCAAATAAAAACAAAACCAAGAAGACAAAGGCTTGCACCTGCCTCCAAAGGTGTGTCCAAATTAACAATTGCATGTTGGAACATCAGAACCATGCTCGACTCTGCGGATGGTGGACATCCTGAGTGTCGCTCTGCTCTAATTGCCCACGAACTGTCACGACTCAACATCGACATTGCTGCTCTCAGTGAAGTCCATCTCCATGAGGTAGGCAGCCTTAAAGAACAGGGTGCTGGCTGCACACTCTATTGGTCAGGCAAACCCAAAACTGAAAGTCACCTTTCAGGAGTTGGTGTCATGATTAGGAACATCATTGCCTCCAAGCTTGAAAATTTGCCAACAG
>WBMV01008446.1:0-47537 GCA_013396655.1 Campylorhamphus procurvoides
GCCTTTATTACCCATTACATCTGCTGTCCCATGGCTGCAGGACAAAGCCATTGGCACAGTGCTGCATTTGTCGTGTTGGACCCAGCTGCTTCCCAGCCTCACCATGAGAAGCTTCCTCCCCTCAACACTAAGTCCTGACATTTCGACTGAGGCCATTCCCATTTTACCTCAGAAATACTTCATTCTGTTTTTTTTTGTTTCTATCTGCCACACAGAAAGAAGCAGACGGAGGATGGAAACCCCAGCTTTTCTTGGGAAGAAGGAATTCCTAGGCTCTTTTAGCCTAGAAAAGAGTTGCCAGTTGCATACCCAAAACCGGTTCCACGGTAGCCAGACAGAGAAGTCCCTGCCTGCCTCACTGCGTGCCAAAGCTAAGGAGCTAAGAATATGAAAGCATTCCTTGGCAATCACTTGATGATGTCTGAGCTGGAAGAAGTGGCTCAAAATTAGAGAAGCTTTTTTTTTTTAAATTTTCTTTTGAAGATAAAATTTTGCAAACACAAAAAGGCCTTCCATCCCAAATTACACGCTAGCCTTATAACTCTTGAACCATCAGGCTTCACAGACACTGCCAAACTCTCCCTGTTATCTACATCTTCTCTGGCTTTCTTTCTTCTGCCCACTCTTGGATTGCCTCCTGATTATCTCTTTAATTTGTCAAATGGGTTAACCTTTGGGTGGATTATCCTCATCTTCTCACCACTTCTGCATGTCCTGCGGGTCTCCATTCCAGCTGTCTGTTTTCCTGTCTCTGAATAAAAGCAGAATTTCCTTTGCCAGACAATTTACAGCTCACTCACTCTTTAGGCCAGACTTACCGCCTTCCATGCACACTGAAATCTGAGCTGCTAGATAAACTGAGCTTGGACAAACTGGAGCTCTTCAGCACCTTCCTCTTTTCCTTCTTCCTTTTTTTTTTTTTTTTTGGTTAGCCATGGACAAAAAGAAAGCAACATACAAGGCCGTACCTTATGCACTCAGTCCTCATGTCTAGGCTGCCTAAGCCTTGCAGATTCTTCCTTTGTAATGACAAGTAGTGAGACGTTTTAAGACGACTATTGTGTGGCTCGTGCCCGTATCTGCCTACACAGGATTTTGGGTCTCTTCCAGCACTTGGGCAGTGGAAGCAGGCACAGCCGCCACTTTGCATCCTGTGGGGGCAAGGCTGCTGACATGACGCTGCAGGGGGACAGGCAGGCAGGATAAAATCAGGAGGCAGAGCTTATGCATGAGCAAAAGAAGCAGTTGGACAGCAGACTCAGCCATGGAGATGTGCTACCTGGGGAGAGGAGTGGGGAGGCAAGGTGTGGTCCTGAAGAAGAGGGTGAGGCTGGCAAAGAGAGAAATAGTGATGAAGCTAGCCTTGTTCCCTGGAAACCATCTTTGCAGTTCCTCTCAGCTAGGTTTAGCTTTGCTTCTTGAAGCAGGCAGAGCTGATGGGAGCGCTAGAACAGAGCTGGAATATGATGAGTATGTGTGATTTAGATTTTTTTCTCATTCCTATCCTCACAGAAATCATCAGGCAAGTCACAGAACTGGGAACTTGGATGTTATGTCAGTGTTTCCTGCTCCATTGAAAACAGTTTTTAAAGTCGGTGCTAAATCCCCAGCTCCTGTTGTAGGGCCTATCATAGCAGCTGATCTCCAACTGGAAGTATGCCATGGAGACACAGCACTAGTATTCAGTGATTTCAGTACTGTCTGTAATGTCCCCTGGGAGGTACATGCTACCCATGGTGTCCCAGGACACATCCCATAGATGTCTTTTCATTACAGGTATCAGAGGAACACAAATCTGGCTGATTTTGAGCAAGTGGGCTTCACCAGTAAAAGTTATTTACAAGTAAGTAGCTAGTACAGACCAAGTTTATACACGCTTTGCATTTGTTGATAAAAGATAGGAAATGGGTGTGCAAGGCTGTCACTTGTCATCTCAGACTCTGGGCACAGCTGAGAAAAAATTGTAAAGACAGAGCAGTTTGATGACAAAATCTATCATACTGCTTTTCACTTTAATTGCAATTAGAGCATCAGACTGACCACATCACACCATGCTGGCAGCATGACTAGAACAGCATTGTGCCTTTGGTTGCCATACATCAGCTGTATCGTGTTGTATCATGTCATTGCAGCAGCAAACTTGACACCAAAGTTTTCACACTACAAAACTGTTGTCTGCATCAGGACAAAAGGGAGATAAAACCTCCCTTTCAGGGTGGAAGCAGAGCAGGAAAGAGAAGACATTCTGCTGATGTCCTGACTGCTGATGTGCCTGGCAGACGATCCCCTCTAGACAGCATGGTCCTGGAGGAAGTATTTTTCTCCTCTGGAGAACAGCTTGCCCTGGTATATCTTGAAAACCAGTACAGATCTTTGTACAAACATACAAGCACAGAAGACACCCAGTGAGAAACATGACAGCCTGCTGCGCTTTTCCCTGGAAACTCTTGTTGCACAGTTGGAATACTCTGAGTTTTATTTCTGTTCTGTAGGTTTTACTTTTCCAAGGTAGGATGAGAAATGTTTCATCCTAGGACTGGGTTTGGATTCAGGGCAAGCATCACACTTTATCAGCTCAAGGCAAGGTCCAACATGCCACACTGCTGGAAGCTGGAGTCCCAGCTGGAGGGACTGAGTCAGGTGCATGGCTGTCCTCTCCCCTCCTGGCCACACCACATCTTTGAACCCCTGGGGCCTGAGTGGGAATGGTCAGATACTGATGACACCAGATGTGCTGGGATGAGTGGGAAGTGGAAAGTCAGGGACATGTGGGCACTCCCTTCTGGAGCTCTGCTTTTCACATGTGCCTCTGGAAATGGCTCATCCCTCCCCCTGCAGAAGTTTTGGGATATGTGCCAGTCAGGTGGCACTGTAAGTAAAGGGAAAAAGACAGAAATCTGAACTGTGTTGGTTTGTGTCCCTCTCCGAGGAGGCTCAAACGGATTTTTTAAAGCAGTGAAGTTTGTTGTCTATAATTGATTATTTTAAGAGCAAGAGCTAACTGCATTTAAAAAAAAGGGGAATTCTCCTCTTCACCTCACATGGTTGTTCAGGATGTGTCACATCTGGAAGCACTGAGATATTACATGTCTTAACTTGGACCATGGTAGTTTTGCCCTCAGCAATGCAATTGTATAGCTGAAACAAATGTTGGAAAGGGACAGGCTGATGTGTTTTCCAGCCTGTGCCATGGACTGCCTTTAAACACATGCAGAGGATCTATCCTGCTCGTAGGGCATCTACACAGCACCCGACGGGGGTGTCCTCCGGGCAGCCTCACCACTCCCTTCAGTTCCCCTTCACCCCTTCCCAGTGGGAATGCAGCAGGAGAAGGTGGTGGGGTCACCGTGGCTGCTCAGCGGAGTGACCTCACTGGGACACTGGGACAGGAGGAGTTTGCACGGGCTGGTGCTTAGCCCGCGAGTAACAACCTGGGCATAAATCCACAGAGGATTTTGCCCTGGAATACCGCTGTGGTTCTGGCTCCTTTCCCTCTTTAATCTCCCGAGAGCAGATATTTTCTTTCCCAGCTCACTGCACTGCCTCTTACCTTAGGAGGACACCTAGGGCTGGCCCTGGGCTTAGCAAGGAGCTTCGCCCAACCTCATCCCGGCGCTACCAGCACAGCCCAGCCAGGGCCCTCCCTAGTTTTCCGCTTTCTGTGTCGAGGTTATTTCACTTTGCCGGCGATGTTCACGCTGCCAAAGCTCAGGGATCACATCGGTGTTTATATTGCATTACTCCGGTTCACTCTGCCGGGGTGAGAAATTACAGGCAGAAGTGTTTGTGCTCAGCGGTCCAGTTTGTGTCCAGCCACATCTCCTGCTCTCCACAGCCTGGAGGGGTGGGTCTGGAGAGCTGGCTGCCAGCTTGGCCTGCCTCCACTAACATCCTGTGCCATCCTCTGTCCTACTGCTCTTTAATATCAGATGCCCTGTAGCTGATACCAGCAGGATGAGTAATGCACAGGAATGCTGCAGGGTGGGATGAAGAGTAGGAAATGTGGGTGATGCCAAGCCTTGCTTCTCCTCAGCAGAGAGATTTGGGTTTTTTTTTTCTTTTTTTTTCTGGAAGGCTTTCCTGTTTTTCGTTAGGCAGCTGCGTGACGGTCTCTGGGCAAGGAGTCCTGGTCCCTTACACTGCCAAGAAAAACACTGCAAGTTCTTGGCCTCTGAATGCCCATGTTGTGAGTAAACTGGCAAGGATTAGATGTCCAGCTCTGCCTGTGCATGCATGGATGGGAACAGACAGGAAGGTGTATAGTCCAAGCTAGAAAATGGTTGAAGGGAAGAAGAAACCTAACTGAAAAATGTTGGAGAATTTGAGGTCATCCTGGCACAGATGCTTTCCCAGCACAAATCAAAGAGTGGGGAGAAAATGGGACGTCTCAGAGATGATAATAGGCTTCTCACCTTCATTCTTTCCTCCTTGCTGCCCCCATCCACCTCCTCTGAACACCCCTGCACATGCTCCTGCCAGAGCAACACACAGCAAGCGAGTCCTTGCTGCCACACAGACTGGCTGTAGTCAGAGAGCAAGGCACTCCTTCAGGTCTTCCATCAAAATCTGTACCATCATCCCGTACTATCAGATAAAAATCTGCTTACTTTTGATCTAATTGCATTTAATAGGAGCTTGGACTTTTTCCAGAGTAAGAACAGTTGTTGTTGCTTAAATATTTTATAGACTAGCATTTTGCCAGCCAGAACACAAACTCTTAGAAGTCAACAATGAGGAGCCATCATGCACCATCATTTTTTTGGAGTACAGTATGTCTCTGGGTACTACCCTCACTTTCCTTCACTGGAAAATGAAGCAAAATTCACTTTTTACTTTCTCACTGTCAGCATGATTTTAGATTTCTCTTTGGGTCATGTCACAGGCATAGTTTGTTGGAGTAACTTTGAGATACATAACTAAATTCAAGGACTAAATTAACAGATTTGTTTTCCTAAGACTGAGAAAGTGTAGCCATTTCTTGCTTAACATAAACCATATTATCTCATCCATCAATTTGTAGCTAGGGTCTACAGACAGTTACACTTTTCTTCTGGAAAGACACTGGGCTGTTCAAAGGGAGATGAGATGCTGCCACTCCCATCTCCAAGCCCTTGCAGCAGGGATGGCAGTGAGTGGTGCAGGCACAGGACCCCACAGCTGTAGGGTGCTCTGTGGGGCTGCTGCCAATGGCTCTAGCCAAGTATGGTGCTAGGGGAGGCCTCGTTATTTCTGTTCAGGACAGTGGTATCTTAGTGAGAAGGAATCAGAAAAAACCCAAAGTGGAGTGTAGCTCAGCAGTGCTGCCTGCAGCTCTGTAGGGTTCCCCTTCAGGGCTACCCAGTTTACAGCCTTCACACTCCCCTAGTTTACACAACCTGGTTGGGAGGGCACATATTAAATAAATAAGGGACATTTTCAGGAAAAAATTTTCAATAAAATTTGACAATATGGTTGGAATAAATATTTGATAAAGTCCTACCAGAAACCAGGTGTGCTTCTGTCTGGAAACATGCTTGCCTCTGGGGCACTGATGCCTGAGCAGTGCCATAAGCTGCAGTGCAGCTGCCTTGTTAATCTGGGCTGCAGGCAAAGCAGTGGGAGAAGAGCATGTCTAAGAGTTTCTGAGGAAGCTGTAGAAAATTGGATTTACTACTCCCACTGCTGTACAGAGTGTATCCTCATAATTGAGAGGGAATGGACAGAGAGTTCTGTAGCCTGCAAAGCCTTTCTGACTTCACCTGTCTAGGAGAATCTTACAAGACAGAGTTTCCCACTTCTAGAAGAATCTTATTCCAGGGAAGAGTGTATTGGGTTTGTGTGGCAATGTTTTGGTATTGGGGAGGCTACAGGGGTGGCTTCTGTGAGAAGCTGCTGGAAGCTTCCCACTATGTATGACAGAGCCAATACCAGCCAGTTCCAATGCTGGCCAAGACTGAGCCCATCAGTGGTAGCATCTCTGGGATAATATATTTAAGAAGGGGAAAAGCTGCACAGCAGCACTGAAGCTGGAAGAGACGAGTGAGAATATGTGAGAGGCACAGTTCTGCAAACAAGAAGGAGGGGAAGGAGGTGCTCCAGATGTGGAAGCAGGTCTTCCCTTGCAGCCTGTGGTGAAGACCATGGTGAAATGGGCTGCCCTCCTGCAGCCCATGGAGGTCCATAGCGGAGCAGATATCCACATGCAGCTCCTGGAGGACCTCACAGTGAAGCAGATGGATGCCCAAAGGAGGCTGTGACTCCAGGGGAAGCCCACACTGGAGCAGGCTGCTGCCAGGACCTGTGGCCCCATGGAGAGAGGAGCTCATGCTGGAGCAAGTTTCCTGGCTGGACTTGCGACCTCACAGGGGACCCACACTGGAGCACTCAGTTTTGGCATTTAGTTTTTATTTCTCATTACCCTACTCTGCTTTGATTTGTAATAAATTAATTTTTAATGTGCTGCTACCTACAAGCCCATCATTTGGGGGGTGTCACTGGCTTCTTAGTACCCACCCAAGTTCATTGGAGCTCTACCGGCATTCTTACTGCTGTTCTACAGCTCAGAAGGATCCCAAGATAAACCAAGAGATTGTCCCTGAGAGGAGGTGATGTAAGTTCACTGAGGCACAGTAGTACATTTGTATTGCATGCAAATATATGTAGCAGAAAAGGAGGGAGGTTTGGGACCAGAAGTTTGGGACGCTGCACCTTGCTTTTAATGCAAACATCATAATTCACATTAAACTCCAAGACCCTGGGGAAGAGCACAGCAGAGGAGAAGTCAGTGGGGTTTAGCCCCAGTGGCAGGGAGAGGTACGAGTTCTGCTGCTGGCAGCTCCAGGGCTGCGCTCGATGGGTGCAGGAGCCACCGCCAGGAGGCACCAGGGACAAGACCCGCACGCCACAACTCAGAGACATCTCGATACTGGCCCGCAGCCATCAAGAAAGGCTATGCTGTGGCATCCACAAGGATTTGAGACTCACTGCATTATTTTACTCAGTACCCACAGGAATTGTTGCGGCCTTTAAAAGAAGGTACAGATAACACTTTAAATTTTTCCTCAATTAAGTCGATGGAAAAAAAGCCATGGAAATCCCTGTTGCAGTCATACCTATGTACAGGAAGCACTGCACAAGTAGGGAGAAGAAGCTGGCCCAAAACCAGATAAATACTGAGGTTGAATGCTCTTATTGGGGATTACCGCCCTAAATTTGCCACCTACAGACCCTAGAGCTCTAGGTCTGTCTAGGCTTTAAGCAGCCCTGGCTCTAAATGCAGCCAGTCCCATCCAGCCCCAAATTCTTGTACCACCTCTGCAAGAATAAGCCCATAGCTCCAGCATGTTTACAGAAAAAACCCCAAAATTTTCAGGAGCATATGCAGAGGGATTTTCACTTCTTTGGTACTATATAACCTTAACAGAGCTGTTTAATTTCTTCCCTTCCCTTCCCTTCCCTCACAGCAGCTTGCAAGGTGCTCTGCTTCCTTCCCACGTGTTGCTAAAATAGTGTCAGTGGCCCATGGGGCTGGGGCTGTTGCTCAGCAGGACTTGCACAGCCATCGCTATTCCCCACTCTGTCCCTGGCTCTTGGGAAAGGGTTGCAGAAATCCTTTCCTGATGAAACCCAGCTCACACCATCCAGATAAATGTTGCAATAACCTCAGCTGTGACCGTTCCTGTGACCAGCTTCTTGTGCAGCAGGAGGTGTCTCTCCGATTTGCTGCATATCAGCACATTGAATATAATCCACTTAAAAACAGTAAACAAAGTAACTGCAAACAAAAGATGAGGTAATTTTTCAAGAAACTTCAGTGCAGCTTCCACAAGCTTCATGATGCATGTTTCAGAGGTCGGATTGCTTTTACAGGACCAAAGTACTGTATGAAGCTCTTGCTGCACCACTCCCAGAAAGGCAAGCTGCTTGCAGAGCTCTGTGCACAAAAAAAAGAAGCTATGTTTTAAGGATTTAAGACACAAAAGCATGGCCAAAATAATCCAGAAATAAAGCCACTTGTACATAAGCAGTCCAACTCTCCAGAGAAAACTGCCAGCAGAGGACTGTTTATAGCACTGAGACCTCTGGAAATCACAACAGGATCTTCTAGCTGAAAACTGAGTGGAAGGCATGAAGCATATTACTGGAGCCAGCACATTAGCAATCACAGGAAGTGCCATGACTGATGCTCTCCTAAAGTATTTGGGCAAGGAATCAATCAACAATTCACTTCAGCTACCTTCCCCTCCCTTTGCTCAGGTGGCTGTTGGAAAAGCCATTATTTCCAAGAAAGCACTCCATGACTGCAAGACCAAAAATCCTGAATTAACAGCCCAAGGGAGTTCTTCATGTTCTCTGGAAGAGGTCAGCAGAGCTTGAGGCTTGCCCTAGGGTTTGCTTCACCACCAGAGTGGGTGCAGATACCACAGAGCCACCTCTAAGGTATATTCAAAACTAGTAGCAAAGTTTGCCTCCCCTCCCTGCAGCAACTTTGGTTTGCCCTGTGAGAGCCTTCACCACCACACCACCCTGTAAAGAACAGGTTGGAGCATATACCTTAACTCTTCATCTAGTGAACGTAAGCTGCTTAGATACTGCAGCCATAGATGTCTCAACAAACAGCAGCAGCTCTGTGTTTGATGCTTCTCATCCTTTCTGAAAACAGGCATTTGAGAAGTCATGAGGGAAACTTCCAGCCACAACTTTTAGGGCACCATGACAAAATGTTCTCTTACAGGATACAAAGTAGGCCAGGAGAGTAATTTAATGTCAACTGAAAGGGTATAAGGACATGCATTGATGCAGTACCAGCAGGAAAGCACTCTACCTATTTTTAGGGGTTTTCCAAGCATAGCAGCTCATGCTGTGCAATCAGACAGATGGTACCTTGACAAGGGCAAGGATTTCTCTGTTGCAGGGGTGGCAGATAATTTGCCTTTAATCCTGAGAAGCTCCATAGTGAATAAAGTGAGGCTGGATGAGTTGTACTCGCCAGGAACACAGTTTCTTTCTTTTTGAATCTGAAAATGTGGATTCAAGTCATGCAAGTGACCAACACATTCTGCAAATTTTATTTTTATTTCCTTATTACAGAAATCAGCATATGCCTGTATCTTAATTGAAAAAAATTCACCACTGCAGAAAAAGAGCACTTTTTATTCTCTAAAGAACACCTGTGAACACAGAACAAACTCTAATTCAGTACAGAAAAGCTTCTTCTTAGTGCACCTCTTCATTGCAGTTTCTCCGTTAGTCCTTTTAAAAAATCATTACACCTTAGGTATTTATATATGCTTACATTGAGCTTTGCATCATCTACCCATAATGCAATTCATGTCTAGAAGTCAGTTAAGAAGCTAAATCAAAAAGGCCCCTTAAATTTGCTTTATTTACAGTTGCAATGGCTAAATTTTAAATACTTTACAGTCACTCCCAGCACCAGCTACCAATTCAAAAGATCAGTGCATTCCAAAATTTCTCTTTATAACTATTTTCTAGAGGGGATTAAGTTGTCCATAACTACAACTATGTAGGTACCCTCAGCTACCTACATAATGTACCTTATAGGAAATAAACACACTGACACAAGTATTTGTAATAATAAATGACAAAATGAGAAACTCAACCTTTAGGAAGAATGGACAGGAGTTTGGTTTTGTGCTGCAGTCACTGTCAACTGTGGGAATATCAGCAACATGGGAGAAACAGCAATCAAGCAATGCTGAAGTCCACAGTGGGTGTCTCTGGTTCCTTTGTGAAGAGAGCTTTATGTTCAGCTCTCATTTCTTCCTCTATTTTACCACTTCTCCCATTAATTTTTTGTTAAGTCATTGGGCAAATTTCTGAACTGTAATAACACAGAGATTTATTTCAGAGGGGAAGAAAATAAGGATGCATCTGCAGGCAGGCTGACTTGCCTTATCTGAATAAAGACAGATTTGTTCCTCTGAGTTTTACAGTTTAGAAGCAGTAGATGCAGGTCTTGTGGCAACCAAGAAACTGCTGTAAAGATTAACAATTGGGATGCACATGCATTTATCTGTTCTTACATACTTTCAAAACCCAAATGGAAGAAAGAAGTATCTGTGATTCAGGTAGATCCAGAGGAATTGTTTTTTCTTACACAATAAGGTAAATTACTTAGCACATTCCAGGTTAAAAAAATTACAGTAAACATTCGGTAACTGGAATGCATAAAATATACAAGTGCCATTACAATTACAAAGCTGTTCAGGGCAATTTTTCTTTCTAGAATAAGCATAAAAAAGTTACAAGCTAATTCACAATAACTTTAGTTACAATGTTATTAAAATACATTGATGTTAATCATAAAAATATTTTACTATTTACATGTATATTGTATAAACCTTAACAATAAGAATATGCCTATTTCAGGATGCCTTAAACGAGTATTTAGGCAGATCAGCCCATTTTATAGTGCAGTAACCCTGTTTTGGTCTTCACACCATGAAACTGTACCAGATTCACAGTATCTTTGCTAGTGCTTTGCTAAAAGGTTTAAACTTTTTATTACTTAAGAAGCATTAATTCATTACAAAGAGTCAGTTTTGTTTCCACTTTGTTTCTTATTAAATCCTACCCCCAGTAGTTCAGGACACTCTGCCTGGCCTTGTGCGATTTGGTTGCATTTCCAAATAAGGCTGTAATTCATTTCATCAGTTATCACACTGTCTTGCTTGTAGGCTGGATGCTGTGCGATAAATTCCCTCATCCATCGAGCAACTGTCATTAATTCTCCTGCGGGCAAGGGGAAGTCAAAAGTTACAGTTTATGTATCTAACTTAGCACCTGGAGTTCTGTGCATTATATACACAATTAAGGAGTAGTCCATGCTTTCATGAGAAACACATTCCTATACTTTTCATTTTTCAAATATGGCTAAACTGCAGGCATAATTAAGCTCACATATTACCGATGGTCCAAAAACGATTCACCTGGTGTGATCTTCAAACTTTCAGATGTTGCAATGACATAGTGCAGAGTCAAGTGGCTACTGGAACAGGTGTTACCAACAGATTGTATAGCAAGATGTCTCAAACATTTCATTTAACAGAGAATCTGGCTGAGGTGAACCAACAGACACCTCTACACAGCTATATCTATACAAAATAATTTTGTAGTTCATCCATCCAACTCAGCTACTAGTTTTGATCTGTCTACCTTGGTTTACTATTCTTTCTCCCTCTGCTAGCTATCTAGCAAAAAATAGGCAGGTTCCTAATTATACCAACTTCTGGTTTGTACACACTGCCTCTGCTTCACTACACAGTCTTGGGGTGGTCAGCAGGTGCCTAAGGGTCCCCAACACTTCTATACAAGGTCATTGAACAGGACACACCACTTGCAGGAGACTGACATCCACAGAAAGTAGCATCAGTGTCCAGGCTGCTGAATCTTGTTCCTGAATGCAGCATATGCAAGCAAACCTTAATTACTACAAGTTTAAGGTAACTGACAGCAAGACATTAAGATAGGCTGGTGGGATGCTCAAGGGCCTAGCAAAACTTTCATGGCTGGCTACTGGAACACCTGTTTCCTCCTGAGAGCAGAAAGAATCATTGCTTCCACTACAGAAGTCTTCAGTTTAAGAATATTGTAAAAAAAAGAGGAATCAAGTTAGAGAAAGCATGGAAGAACACACAAATAAATAAGTAAAAAACATCCAAGATTGTTTAAAGATATGCTAGCAGTGGTTTTGAACAGAGGTACATGAACATGAATCAGAAAAATTGCAAAGAATACAGGAAAGAAAAGCAGAATAAAAAACATTACTAGAAATAAAAATGTTCTTCAAAAACAAGAAGTCCTTTAAAGAAATGAGGCCAGATTTTATATTTCTATAGAAGAGGGCAGAAAAAATTAATACCCATGATGCATTATATATTGAAGGCACTACAAACTCACAGGAAAACTTTCTCACACCAACAAGAAGCAGGAGGCCTGCATGCCGTGCAGGCTGTCCATGCAGGAGGAGCCAGGGAGCAGTGCAGACCACACCAACACAGACACCTAGTGGTCAGGCAGCCCAGGCACTCCCCACCCTTACCATGGGGTAAGCCTGCAGCACCTTCACTATGAGTACAGCCTGCAGCTCTCAAAGAACATATACAGATAAGGCACCAGATTGATAAAAGGTGTGAGACAACTTCCAAACAAGGAGAGACAAGACAAAGGGAATTGCAAGCTCAGAAGCAACTGAAGTTCTTCCAGAAGTACTGGAGAAGTCTGTACAATTATCAATGTTGATGAGAAGCGAGCAGAAAAACGTGATCATACAACATAAGAACTAGAAGGCATATCGTGGAATAACTAGGAAGAGCAATTAAAGAATCAAAACTAGAGGAATTACATTTTTTGAAGGGGGCATAATAGAACTACGGCATTTCTTATTGTATGACTTTATAGGGATTAAAAGTGTAACTGGTTCAAGAGTAAGGCAAAGATCATGGAAATCATGCTTGTGAATGGTCATGCAGAACCGTGATTACTGCAGCAGCGCTGGCTGAGAGAGATCCCACACTGCAGGCAGCTGGGAGAGCACACCAGGACAAGGATCGCTTGATGCCACTATCTCAATATTGCTCGCTTTAATATTTAGTGGTGGTCAGCACCTGCTGCCTGCCTAGCAAACCTGTAGCCTCACTGAGTGGTGGCAGTCACACACCAGCTGGACAGAGACCAGAAGGGCAGTACACAGCTGTGCTGCAAGAGAAGATGTGACCAAATCTCAGATGGATGATGTCAGGGCAAGGTTACAGCCACAGCAGCTAAGGTGTCAGCGTTTAACTCATGAGTGCTGTGTTCACCATCTCAAGAGAGAAATCTGAAAAATGGCCACTTTGTGAACATGACTTATGCTAGATAGGATGCAGATAAGGAACATGGAGAGTAAACTGAGATAATCTAAAGCTCACAACTGAGAAACATCATGGCACAGTAATACAATACCTAATGCTTTTTATTCTGTGAATTCTGGCTCTTAGAAGCATAATTTAAAAATAATTTCAGTTCATCAGAGCTAAACTATAAACTCTTATCTACCTTACTCTCACACGTTTTAGGTCTGTGTAAATACATGAACTGACTTTTGCAATAACTGCAACCTTGCATACCAGGTAGCAAGGTTGTTCTTTGGAGGGGAACACCTACCACTGGGGGTTGGACCCAGGTCTCTAGTTTTTGGAAAAAAACTCTGTAAGACTCATACATTCCTTCTTTTCCAATGGCATTTCTCTGAAGGGAAAAAACCAACAGAAGACAAGGGAATATTTAAAAACATATTACCATTCTGAAGTACTGCTAAAGTACTGAATTACCAGATGAAAGAAAGTCTCCATTTCTAGCTCAGCTTTAAAAAGGTCTCTACCGAGATGCTTCTACAGCACTTTTCAAGAATTAAAAAGCAATGCAAGACTTTAGTTTAAAATTGGGGGCGAGGGGAAATTGAATTATGAGATTAAAATTATCTAGCTAAACTTACAGCAAGTTAGGTGTTCAAGGGATTTGCACAAAAAGAAGTTAAAAAGCTGATGCAGACTGTCCTAAGCACACAGTTCTGAATTAAAGTTTAGCCTGCACCTTTTATTGATTATACTGCTGCATTTTAAGAAGGAACATAAAAGTCTTTATACCACCTGTCTTCAAAAACATTGCAACATGAGAAAGACAGGGCAAGAGCCTGGTTTGCTCTGCCTTGAAGGAGTTTTGCTACTTACAAAAGGGCTTTCTTATCAGGAAGCTAAAGCCTAAGGTCCCATGCTCTAGCATACCCAAGTTTAGATTTAGGAATGCTTTGGAGTCATACCAGTAATACTAGGCAGGCTACCAGACCCAGCCTCAGATACTCTTACATCTCCCAGCTGACAGGGCAAAGTGGATTAGTATGTGTCCAAACTACTACAAAGTGGTCAATACACTGACAAAAGCAGCAGTAAGTGGTGCTGAAAAGAGAAATCTTGGATTGGACATATACTACCCTCTAAATTATGATTGTTACTTCATCAGTTACTCCTAATTTAAGTTCTAAACTGGATCACTAACCATTAATAATCAAAATTAAACAGGATCAGATTAAAGCCAGAGAAGATACTCCAGTCCTTTGCTCTTATGATTCAACACTTAACCAGACAGCTGCCATCAGTTTTACCGAACTGAAAGTAGAAAAATGCCAGGAAAATCAATGTCCAAAAATGTCAAACATACCAGAGGCTCTCTTTTTTATTAGCTTCAGGTAGTTTAGGATGGTGCACCTTGTGTCCACATCCACTTCCATGTTTTCAAGATAGGAATTCAAAATCGGGATCAAACCAGGAAAGACTCCTTCCTGTGTAAGAGAAGAGAATCAGCATAAAACACACTTGGGCTGGTTTCTGGGAGGGCAGAATAGTGTGTTAGATGTAGAAGAGGCTATGACCTTCCCATTGATAATTGTATCAATGCTCATCAAAGTGTACTCTTCTGTATCACTGCCTGTCCCATTCTGTGTAGAGCCACATCCATCCACAACAGCGTTTCCTCCTTCATGGGTGACAAAGGAAAAGGAAGAAATGGTTAGAAGGCAAGGATGCACTAAACATCCACAACAGTGTTAGTAAGATTGCTTGTTGTGATACCTTTGCATATATCTTTTCTGAAGTAAAACATTCCCTGTCGGACAGCATCTCTTTTCTGGGCCACCTTCATGTTTTCATCCACCTAGCAAAAGAAGTATTTCAGAGATCTGTGACACTTCAGAACAGTAGGATTCTCCAAAATTCTCACGTTTTAGTTCCATAAGTTGAAATGTCTACATTTCTTGTTATTTCATCACACAGGCCAAGCTGTGGAGGTAAGTCTTACTTCATTCTTCAGTGCCCAGGACAAACCCACAAAGAGATGACATTTTATGAAACTGGACCACCAGCAGAAAAGGTAATGGTATCAAGTTAG
Organism: Campylorhamphus procurvoides; assembly: GCA_013396655.1. NCBI lineage: Eukaryota > Metazoa > Chordata > Aves > Passeriformes > Dendrocolaptidae > Campylorhamphus > Campylorhamphus procurvoides. The sequence goes on from WBMV01008446.1 coordinate 14,926, forward strand.
AACTTGCTTTGCTAACTTAAGTTTGGATGAAAACATAGGAACATTTGTGATTAACATGTTGCATCCCATCTGGCAGACTTCTTTCCATATTTAGATGCAATTCAAATGAGTACGGAAGAAGAAGATTGCCATTTCCCTAGCCATACTTTGCTGCTTTTATTAACAAAATCATCACTGCCTTTAGAAGAATTATCACTGTATTAAACAAACTTTCAGAAACAGCATTCAAGTAACTTTGGGAATTGTATCTATTCCATTCCCAAACATCTGTTAGATATTTAAACTTAAAATCACTAGTAAAAAAGTTCTACATTGCAGACGCATCAAAAAATCTGCAAATTACAAAGTATATGTACACTAAAAATGACACAAGCATTGCTCTGTCTTTCTGGATGGAAGATTTTGCCCAAGTTAATTGGTCAGTGTGTTCTCAGGGAATTAACATCCTACAGCTTTTGGACATGAGCTTTACTGTATTGTCTTCAGAAGAAGGGATATGATTTGCTGAATTCTTTGCCCAACCTTTAATTAAGGACTATGCAAAATCTTTACTTGCTTCTTACCTTTCCAAAGCTTTGTTTTCAAAAGTCTGTTTATATTCATTTTATATTATGAAATCTATTTACACAACAGGCTGTTTTGAAAGTTTGAAAGAACTCCAGTCCCAGCTGATGAGTGTTCAACCGCATTCAATCAGACAGCAAAGATTAGTGTGAGATTAGCCCCATAACCCCCTATTATTTTATTTGAAAGAGGCAGGCTTGCCAATGGTTGTGCAATTCTGTGTTGTGTTACCTGCCAAATTAACTTGGCAAACTCAAGCAATTTTAAGCCCCTGAGTCCCTCAATTCTGTTCAGGTTCTTTCAGCACCTGATCTCTTTTTCACTCTTAACTGGCCTTTAAAAGTTTTGTGCTTTTGAGACACTTCAAATAACAATGTAATTATGTAATATAAGTGCTAAATTGCTGCATTATTTATCAAGTCTGAACTCCCTGGATATCTTTTTTTAGAAGTCATACCAAATGTATGGTATCATTACTGTAAATTTACAACTTCAGTACTTTTCTCCATCTTAATTAAAAAACACTACGAAAAGCCACAGGATACTATGGCTTATACGGTAGCCTGTGCAGGCATGATTTTCCAGTATAGAGTTTGTCAAAAGCCTTCTGCACTACAAGACCTGTTTTTTTTGAAGTTACCTACAACTTGGGTATTGCAGGAATATAGCTCTAAAAAGACATTTTTCGGTTAAAGGGCTCAGAAAGAGGATATGCAAGGACAGTTTCACACAAAACATTTCAGCAATTGTGAGGACAGTATTTAGGAAAAAGCACATTTTGCATGGCTGGTCTGTCTAAATACAAGTCACAGCTGTGACCAGAATCAGCAGCATTTGTTTCCACTCAAATACTGTGTAACACTAAGTATGCCAAAATCCTCCTTTCCCTTTCCACCAGATACAAACAAAACAGAGAATAATGTCATGTTAAAATAAATATCCAAAGTTTTTATTTTGACCTCCACAGGCTATTTGTGCCCCCCTCCCCTCAACGTAAAAAGGTGCAAACAGGCTCTTCTTCCAGCCTCCAAATAGCCTTGTGACAACAATACTTCTCGACATTTCTGCAGTGAATCAGACAGTGCTAGGCACCACAAAAATGCCTACAGTGTTTGCCTAGAAGTTTAATTCCATCAGACAGCAGTAAAATATTTTTTTAATACCACAGAGTTGAAATTAATTCAAAGTACTGGTATAGAGGAAAACTGACTGAAAGATGACTGCCTGTTTTGTAAGTTCACAAATATTATTTCCTAGATTGCACTGGATAAAAATTAGACAATGTAAACACACTGCATTTAGTTCTAATGGATCTGATCTTTCACACCTACCTTGGACAAAGGAATGAGAAAATCCAGTTTATATGATAGAATCACTCTGGTTAGCAATACCACAAACACCACATATGCAGAGTTTTCAAAGTCTGTTAGCTGGACCTAGATGTGAAAGGATTAGAGATCCAATTACTTTATAGTGGGAACACACTCATGCAAGTAGTCAAATACCAAGGACAGTTTAAAACAGTTTGACTTGAAGGTTCATGTTGGCACTTGTATTCACACACTCTACTCACTGAGATGAGACGCACACACAGGAATCATCAGCAGTGTCTTGAAATGCACAATGCACACACACGCTTCCACAAACTAAACCCTTCAGTGCAAGGCCAAAACACACTTGTGCTTCAAAATACTATCTAATAACCCACACCTTCAGGCTCTCTAATTACGGATGTATAGTAGCTTTTAAATTTCTACTCTAAGAGGATTAAATTCAGAGAGCTCAGAAACAACTAGCTATAGAATAAAAGCACTTGTGAAAAACAAAACATTGACAGCAGATTTGTTCAGTACCAGGAAATGTACTGGAAAAATAGTCTCTAGAAACTAAATGGGGCTTTGTTTACTGTTGCTTTAATACAAGCCTAATTCCTTTCCCCATCACCCCAAATCCATTAGCATGCGTTGCTGTGCTGCGGTGGATTCACCTGTCAGTTACATTCCCACAGTTCATGTCTGATTAAACACTGCTGTCCACTTCGCTTGCATCTAGCAATTCAGAGGGGAGAAAACACAGCACAAGTAATATGAGTTTGATAGGGGATGGCAGAATGCCTGGTACTTTTCCACTTAACAGGAAATGTGCTCTTGTGCATACTGATGTCTTTCTTACCTCCATAGGTCTGAATTCCACTCTCCACCCAATGTCTGAATTGGGAGGTGGGGGCTTAAACCTCATTGTCTGCCAGTTTGTAGACTGAATATTCTGCAAAGCACATGAAATAATCTGTCACAATTAAGATATACATCATCCTGTAATATAATTAAAAAAAAAACCACAGGTAACTGGAGTCCTAATATTTTCCTTGGAACAGCCTATCAGGCTAGAGAAGTGCTTCCAAAGTAAGTGGCATGACTTCCTAAAAAATAGAGTACAAGTACCCATCCTAGGAGCAAATATGTTGCAATTTCTCATGCTCTTTTGGTTATTATGTACAAGATACTAGGGGACTGGTATGTAGCTGAGTTTTTTTTTTTTAATGAGGGGTTGATGCATCCCGAATTAAAAGTACCTAATATTACCACAGCTATCATCTCACAAAACTGTAAATGAGAGACATTTCTACATACCTAAAATGCAACACAGTTTTTAGTAAGCCACAAAAACAGAGAGTTCCCCTTAACATTTATATACATAGCTATAATTTGGGCTCTTCATATTTTATTTGTATAAAGTATATATATAGTATATAAAGTATATATAAAGTATAAGCCATCACTTTCTAAATAAAAGACAAAGAAATAAATGTACTTATAACTGCAAAGTCATGTTAAAGGACTAGCTGAAGTGTAATGAAAAAATTCTTAGTTAATACGGCAATCCTCCAATTAGGCAGCATTATAAAGAATAAGCAATTAAATATATTAAAATATTTATTAAATTCCTCTATATCAGACATAACCTCAAAATGGTCGGATTCATTTGCATCATCTAGATGTATTCTCTCCTCAAACAAAGTCAATGGGTCTCGAATGAACAAGTGTGCAATATGCTGTGCCAAAAGGTGGTCAATACCTACAAAATGAAAATTCAAACAAACAATTCACACATATCAAAACAGGCTCTAGGAAATTATTTGTTTTACAAGACTGAAAACATCCAACTCTGCAATGCAATGCTACCTTCAACCCACTACATCCTGTTAAAGTTTAAATGATGACTTCAGGAAGGAAGGAAATGATTAAAGAGAGAACCCAAAAAAAAAACAAAACCAAAAAAGAACAGGCTCTTGTTTGGAAATGGCAGCTGAATACTGGTGTGGCTGCCATTCTTCCTGTTTTCTGATGCACTCTGTGCCATGTTTCCTACAGCAGTTCTACTCTCTCCATAAAGATAAAACATTAATTTCAGCTTGAGAAACTCAGTTTGATGCAATAGGGACAGTTTCTGTTACAAATGAATCCTTTTTAAAAAATTCTCAAGACCACACTACCCGGATACTTCCTGAGTAGGCATCACTCTGAGGGCTGCACAAAGATTGCAACAAACAAGAACAAAAACATAAAATATCCCCACACTGCAAACATCATTCTTAACCTGCTCATAATGAAGCAAACACTTACCTTCCTTCATTAGGTGCTCGTAGATATCTTTGTCTATTGTCAAATCAATGTCATTGTATTTCTCACCACATTCAGATAGATAACTGTCTATGGAATCATATCTGGATTTACTGATTCTATAATGGTTGTTCTTCAGTGGCTATATAATTTAAGAATACAATATTTTAACAGCTTGTTAACAATGTTACCTAAGTTTTGCTCACTAATGACACTTATGTGAGAATTATTATCCTGTTTAAAAAAACCCTAGTCTCAATTAAAATTATTAAAAGCACGAGTCTTAAATAGGCTCAATAGAAAGCAATCCTAGAGTTACGACTAATTTGATTGCAGATGTATGTATCTGAGTGAAAAGACAGTCATCACATACTGATTAGAATTCTCTACAAGTGGAAACTTTTTCCTGATGTAATATACCATTACCCCAAGTACCTGGAAAGCATTATTACACCTACTGCAACACATACCAACACAGTTTCCCTATGTGGACATTGTTAGAGACACTCTTAAAATGGGTAGTTCAAGAAATATTTCAAGTAGATTTTTAAAACTACTTATTTTATATAATTTAGTATGTATTTTGAATGCAAATTCCTGCTTAGAGAAACCTATTAAGTTCAAGTTCTGACATCTGGCTCTCTTCACACAGTTCTAGTTTATACTCTTCAGCAGTGCTTGCTATTTAATCCAGAGCAATTTTTGCCCTTTGTGCTCAAGCACAAACTGGAAAGTTTCCTCACAGGGGGCCTGTCTCAGCATGGAGACTGAGTGGATGACTGAGATTCCATACTTAATTAAAAATATATATTTGCTAAGACAAACTGTACAACCAAAGTGAGTGTTTACACCATGTCTCCTATATTTACCAAAAAACCCCATCAAATTCCCTCATTACAGATTCTGATGAACACAAGAAGAATTTGATGCTAAAGGAGATTTAACTTTTTTGCCTGAAAAAACCCAGACATCCAGTAACTAACATTACTTACCTCTAACCCTCTCTCTTCTCGTGTTCGATCATCTACAGATGCAGAGATCACTCCCCAGCGACAGTCAATATCAGACACGTAGCCTCTGTAGAATGGAGATGCAGCACTCAATGCCATCTAAAATAAAAGAGCCTTATATGAAACCAAAGGACAGGCCAAGGAACCCAAAGCAAAATACAGCCCCACTGGAAACATGCTGGTCAAGAAGTAATTCAAGTATATACTTCAGTTCAATGAACAGCCAAAGCCTGTATAACCAAAATCTCTCAACTTTCTGCTACCGCCAGGAAACACCTAGATAGAGGGTTAGCAGGTTAGCATTACTGAAGTGCAATCTGACTCTCTAAATGTTTTACTTCTACAGATCAGCATTTAAGGAACACAAAAATGACACAGGCAGAAGCAATTTGGTGACAAATCAGGAAGTATTCTGCTTGCAAACATCCAAACTTCAGAAGTTGACCAGGCAGTCATTTTATTTTATTTTATTTTTGTTTGGCCAAGCACCTTAGCAACACAGCTGGAACATACCTCACTAAGGGCAGGATCTGCTCATCATCCAGACCAGACAGATACTTTATTTTTATAACACCTGTTATAAACAGCTGTATATGACTACATGCTTACAAAAGGGACAGACTTAAAGAACTTAAGCTGAATTCCTCTGTAACATCAGGCCAGAGTTGAAAAAATAAAAATAGTTTTAAGGAGTGAGCTTGCCTTGTTTCCAAGATAAACTGCCCCAAATATATTTCTAGAACTACTCAACAGGAGTCTCGTGCATGTGGGAGGGCAGAGGGGAAGAAACACATATGAGGGCTGGGAAAGAACAGATATCATCTGTTTTGTAGTGTCATTTGCACATTAAATAGATAATACAACTCATGTGACAACTTAGAATAGTCTGACACTTCTCCCAGAGTACCAAATCTGTAATTTAAATTTTATTTTGTTTTTTCACATGTAGTGGCTTTTGCCACTAAGGAAGAGTTCATCTGACAGATGTCCATTACTTACCACAATGGGACAAATCGTGGCTAGCTGATCATAGAGATACCTTGCTTCAGAAATGCTGCAAGCCTGGAACGTTACCTATTGGAAGAAGAACAATTGCTATCAACATTTCTATAATCATACTAAAAGCATAGTCTTCCTAGATTTAAAATCGATGATATAATAAAATGATTTAAATACCAAAAATGATAGGAATTTTTAGCTGGTTGGTTTTGGGTTGAGTTTTTTGCATGGATCCTCCCCGCTATGTCTTGGACACATTTTTGCCCTACCTTTCAGTAGCATTTATATTACAAGCTTCTTTTCACCCCATTTCCATGTTCATTAAAAGATTTCAGAACATAACACTTCCACAGTGAGGCTAAATATACAAACACTTGCCAGAATCAAAGAAAACTGAGTTAACATCTACAATACACATGGGTTGGTAATGCACCTCCAGGAAATAAGCCAGGAACCTACTTACTTAGAATAACAGCCAGACTTTATTGTAGATCTAACATTTGTTTTATGTGACGCTAATCCTGTTTTAAAGAACATTTCAAGATGCCTGTTATTCTGTAAAACTGTGAAAAAATAAATATTTGTGTGTCTACTGCAATTTTCATTTGAAAAAAAGAAGGCCGGCTTTGCCTGTAATAGAGGCCAGAACACAGCAAAAGATGAAAAAGAAATGTTAGTTGCAGAAGCCATTAATACTATGGAAACCTACCACATACAGGCCACTGGAAAAGGGAACTGCTTTTTCATCTTTCTGTGAAATTTGCTCAGAGCAGCATCAAACACAAGACATTTCTAGCAGCAGACCTTACCCTCTACATTTCTCAAACCAACACTATGCATTTTAAAAATGTCTATCCTTCAAGTGGCTATGAGAAAAAAAAGCAAACCAACCCCCACACTTTAAAAGGAGAAGATTATTCAATTCTCTTGCAGAGAAGCAGCTAACTATGATTTCTTATCACTAATTTTGGACATTGAGCACTAGGGAGCTAGCCTTGGAGTGGAGGTGGGTTGACAGGACACCTACACTCTCTTCCCAGACCCTGATATTTGCCTCCCCTTCCCTTTTATGTTTATTTTGAATCACAATAAATCTGAAATTCAACAGGGTTTCTAGACAAACATTCCATTACAGAGAAAAAGCGCGTGGCTGTCTTCTCCAGAGGAGGGTTATAGCCACTGCAGGGGCAGCACCTCTTACCCCACTGCCAGCAAAGGCTGTCCCGGCTGAGCTCATGAGGACATTATTTTTAACCCTGGAAATACATCAAACCAAGTTGTGGCTTGGTGCACAGTAAGAAAAAAAGGAACAAAACAAAAAATAAACCAACAAACCCACCTCCAAAACACAAAAAGAAATACACATACTGCAAACTACCTTAGAAAAAATAGGTAGTGAATACATGTTTTCTTCTAGCCAGTTATCAGGAATTACCACTTGTTACAGAAGCAGCTGCCAGCCTTATTTTCATTCTCCCTTTGATAATAACAGGACTACCGAATTTGAGCTAGGCCACTGACTACAAGAATAGGGTCTAGTAAAATGGTATTCCTTAAACAGGAATGTACTCTTTTTTTTTAAGTTCATACAATAACTGAATAATACGGCTGAATTTCTTTTATTGGTCTTAAGAGAGAGATGGTACAAGACAGACCATACCAAACTTAACACCTTGTATAACCACACGCTATTACGTACATTTCACTAGTTCATCAGACTCTCCCTAGCTTGCCCTTAGTGACAAGAAACCATATTTAATAGCTGTCAAAACCTTCTATTTATTCAGCTTTTGTAGTTTCTGTATTTGGGCTCAATTAGATGCTAATATTTTTGGTCTGTGTTTGGTTCAGCTACCTGTGGGGAGTTGTGCTTCTCCTGCCAAGTTATGGGAAAAAGGCCAATAAAGTTGGTTTCTGGCCTTGAAGGAGGCATTTCTGTGTAAACTAAAATTAATTGGGCTCTCATGATTGGCTGAAGAAGAGGAGACTTAACATGAGCCTCTTCCTAGCTCTGTTTCCAGGACGGTTGTGGCAACAGGCACATTTTATGAATAGTCAAATATACCACGACTACCTAAGCCCCCAGCAGCAGGTTACTATGACAGAGAAACATTTAAAACAAACAGAAATTGAAAGGATTAAAGCACTTCCAATATTCAGCACCTGGCTTTAAAGAAAAGATACTGTAAGACAGGAGTAACTCAGGCAATGAATGAAAACAGTAGGAAAAGAGAAACAAGAATGTCTCCCAGCACAGAGTAAGAGAAGACAGCTAGCCATGTGGATTTGATAGGTTCATGGTACAAGCAGTGAGAAGACAACTGCTTAGCAGATAGATAAAAATATTTAAGAATAAGAAACTTTATACAGGAGCTCATGATGTTTGTAAATAAAATAAAATTATAGGAAAGCAGAAAGCTAATTATTTTTAAAAATACTCCCACAACCTCTTACCACTCTCTGCTTTTGCTGTTCTTATAATACAGAAAAGGGGAAATACCCAAAATGAATAACCAAAAAAACCCTCACATTCCTACAAGACAGCTCAGTTTCATCTCCACACTGTCCTTTGGTCACGCCTGAAAGACGACCAGAGTGGAAACTGATCTTTGACACTTAAGAAGTGCTGGATTTCTAGGAGCAAGTGCTTCATCAAACGTGGTTTGACCAGTTTAAGAAACCCTTTAAAGTCATCCAATCACATTTGAGTATCAGCAGAAAATAAACATAATGTAATCAAATAAGCATGATGTGTTGGATTGCCCCTGGCTGCATGCCAGGTGCCCACCAAAGCCACTACCTCTCATCAGCTGGACGGGGAAGAGAAATTGTAATGAAAGGCTCACAGACAAAGATAAAGATAGGGAAAGATCACAGGATCAATTAGGTTGGAAAAGACTTCTGAGATCATTGAGTCCAGCCTATGACTGAACACCACCAAATCAACTAGACCATGGCACTAAGTACCACATCCAGTTTTTTCTTTAAACACCTCCAGGGACAGTAGATACACCACTTCCCTGGGCAGCCCATTCCAATGTCTAATCAACCTGTCTGTAAAGAATTTTTTCCTAAACCTCCCCATGTGCAGCTTAAGACTCTTATGCTGTCACTAGCTGCCTGGCAGAAGAGTCCAACCCCCACCTGGCTACAACCTCCTTTCAGGTGTTAAGGTCTCCCCTGAGCCTCCTCTAAAACACCCTCCACTCCTTCAGCTGCTCCTCATAGAACATGCTCTCCAGGCCCTTCATCAGCTTCACTGCCCTGAGGTGCTCAAGCACCTCAACATCCTTCCTGAATTGAAGGGCCCAGAACTGAACAAACTACTTGATGTACAGCCTCACCAGTGCCAAGTACATGGGAAGAATCACTTCCCTAGTAACTGCTGGTGACACTATTCCTGATACATCCCAGGATTCCCACTGGCCTTCTTGGCCACCTGGACACACTGCTGGCTCGTGTTCAGCCACCTGTCAGTCAGCACGCTCAAGTCCCTTTCTCCTGCCACTTTCCTGCTTTCCAGCCACTCTGCCCCCAGCCTGCAGCACTGCATGGGGTTGTTGCGGCCAAAGTGCAGGACCCAGTATTTGGTTTTGTTGAACCTCATGCTGTTGGTCTCAGCTTATGGATCCAGCCTGTCTAGGTCCCTCTGCAGGGCCTTCCTACCCTCCAGCAGATCAACACTCTGACCCAGCTTAGTGAGGTGGAGATCACTCACCAGTTACTGTCGCAGGCAAAACAGGCTTGACCTGGGAAAATTAACTGAATTTATTACTAGTCAAATCAGAGTAGTATAATGACAAAAACTAAACTTTAAAGCACCTTTACCCCACTCCTCTTTTCTTCTCAGGCTCAACTTCACTACCAAATTCTCTACCTCCTCCCATCCCAGCAGTGCAGGAGGACAGGGAATGGGAACTGGGATGAGTTCCAAACACGTTGTCTCTGTTGCTCCTTCCTCCTCAGCGGGATGACTTCTCACACTCTTCCCTGGCTTCAGCATGGGGTGCCTCCCATGGGACAGTCCTCCACAAACAGCTCCAACATGAGTCCTTGTCCTGGCTTCAGCTGGGACAGTTAATTTTGTTCCTAATAGCTGGTACAGTGCTGTGTTTTGGATTGTATGAGAATAATGCTGATAAAACATTGATAGTTTAGTTGTTGCTGATCAAGGCTTATGCTAAATCAAGGACTTCTCAGATTCCCATGCTCTGCCAGTGGGCAGGTGCACAAGAAGCCAGGACGGAGCGCAGCCAGGACCCAAGCTGGCCAAAGGGATATCCCATACTATATGACATCATGCTCAGAACATAAACTGAAGGGAGTTGGCTGGGAGGGGCTGATCGTTCCTCAGAGACTGGCTAGGCATTCAGCAGCAAGTTGTGAGCAACTGTACCACTGAATGCCACTTTTTTCTTGAGTTTTATTCCACTATCTCTCATTTTCATTACTATTATATTTTACTTTATTCCAATTATTAAGCTGTTCTTATCCCCATCCATGAGTTTCACCTTTTTCTGATTCTCCTCCTCATACCACTAGGGGTGGGGGGACAGTATATGTGTGTGAGGGAGGGTGGTGTTTATCTGCTGGCTGGGTTTCAACCATGACAGTCCTTCCCGTGGGCTACATTTCATGAACTGCTCCAGCATGGGTCCGTTCCATAGGGCGCAGTCCTTCAGGAACTGACTGCTCCAGCATGGCTGCTCCATGGGGTGACAGGTCCTCTAGGAGCCTGCTACACTGTAGGCTTCGCACATCCGCCTGTTTTGGTGAGGGGTCCTCCAGTGGCTCCAGGTGGATTTCCGCTCCACTGTCAACTTTCTGCCTCACCATGGTCTTCACTACAGGCTCTAGGTAACATAGCTTAGAGTCCCCTGGAGCACCTCCTCCCCCCTCCTTCTTCACTGACCTTCGTGCCTGCACAGCTATTCCTCTCACATATTCTCACTCCTATCTTTGGCTGCAGTGCCATTGTGCAGTTTTTTCCTCCTTCTTAATATATTTATCCCACAGTTGCTACCACTGTTGCTGATGGGCTGAGCTTTGGCCAGTGGTGGATCTGTCTTGGAGCCAGCTGGTGTTGGCTCTATTGGACATGGGGAAAGCCTCCAGTCACTTCTCACAGCAGCCATCCCTTCAGCCTCTTTGCTACCAAAACCTGGCCACTCAAACTCAGTAGACCTGGATTTTAAAACTAGATTATGAGACATAACATTATATTTGTTCTTCTATCTCCCTTTTTGCCACACTGATGGAAAACGCATCACTCGAATTAAGAAAGTAGACATAAGGCGAGTCTTAGAAAGGGAAGCATTTAGGGAAGAAAACATGCATAACATCTTGAAAGCAGATGCACTTTACCTGGAGACAACAGTTTCCCATTCCAAAACCCATAGCATCCATGTATATATAATCTGGCTTGGCTGCCTTTGCTGCTTCTCCATCATCATTAGGAAACGTTTCGACAAATGGTGATGGTGTGTTCTTATCTTTAAATACTGTGTGGAAAATACAGATACTCAGTAACAGAGAGCATGAGACTGAACAATTATTTTGAAAAAGAAAAAAAGAAAGATTGAATTTACTCACTTGGTACATTTATCACAACCTTCTCTCCCCTTCTGTGTCGAATGTTTCTGGTCAGTGTACTACAACAAAAAGAAGTTTGTTGAAGTATCTGAAATTTTCTCTTTAAGCAGATGTTTTTACAGTTAGTTTGTCAATAATTCTCAGGGTTTCAGAATGTCCACTTCCTATTTATTTAGAGCATTTTTCTCTAGGATGCTTTTTTCCCTGGTTTAAGATAGACAACACTGATTTTTTTCTTCAGTAATGTCAGTCTTATTTTGATGGACTTCACAGTAGTATGCTGATAAAATAGTCAGAAGTAAAAGGATACAGACCTGAAGAATACAAGGCAAGTTAAAAGATATGCTTAGTTTTTGAGCAGAATGAGTTTGATTCTCCAAAGTCTCAACTTACAGTGAAAACTCCTCTCAGACTATAGTGGTACAAGATGGTCCATTTCAGAGTAATTAGGGCAAGCTACAGCATACACTGAGATGTTGCTGTGATGCACCTAAGCGAGAGCTGGATTAACTGTAATGGAAGTGTTTAGCCATGGGATTTCAAACTGAAACCGGTTTTGCAGTAGCAAAATCAACACCATTCGCCTCGTAATAGCTTGAACTATTATATAGTTACTTGAACTTAATGTTTTACTTTCTTAAGTCACTCTGAAAAGAAAAAACATGTCATCACAACCATTTCTGTCCAAGTCCTTGTGGTATCTGCAGCAACTACCCCCAGTGCTCTCTATTCCAGTAATATAAAGAATTTGCAGTTATGTCTAAGATATTTAGGCAATGAAAAAATATTCGGCTTCTCAATCAGAGTCTCCCCAAATACTCTTACCTAAATCTAGGATGTTTATTGATGGCTTCATCTGGAAAAAAGAGGGATTTTGAAGCTCCTCCTTCTATTGGTGTTGGCTTATATTCCGGCAGTGTAAACCCAGGACACCCTAACCTATGTAACACAACAATGAGATGCAAGCTGTAATGAAAACAGACTGTGATTTTAAAATGGTCAGATGAGCAAAGATTAGTATTCTGGCTGACAATCAGGAAACAACCAGTTTCTGCAGTGGTTACCACAGCCTCTTTATTTTTTTTTCTAAAACACTAGTCTAAGGACATTTTCAGTGGTTGAAGCAGGAGACTTCACAGTATTACACATGGTATACACATACATGTTAGAGCGTGTTAGTGCTCCTCATTAATACTGACATGTGACTGCAATCTGTGCCTTAAAGAGTTTCTCTAGAGGATACAGATTAATACTGACTGCTGTTTATCCAGCTCCCAACCATCTACCCCGTTAAAATACATACCTAACCAACTCTGTAAGAATTAGAGGTAGTTTTAAATGATACACACATCCCGAGTCTCAGCAGTTTGTAATTTGAGAACTCTGAAAATCCCTATGAGAGGAATGTAATAATTAAAGAAAAATTGCAGCAATTAGGTGTAAAATATCGTAAGATATGCAAGCTAATCAGAACACAACACTCCCCCTCGGGAAACCCTGTTGATGTTTCAGAGTCACCTGAAACAAGACTAAGCTTTCAGTACAGCTTAGACAAAGGAACATTTGGCAACGTGGAAGTTAAGTAGCAGAAGATTAATTTCTCCATGCTGCACAGTATAAAGGGCAAACATTGTGTTATCTTGAGAGGCTCTAGTATTTGGATGGATTAAAAAAAGTTAGCTGACAAATAAACTACACAAAATACCAGGAAACACATTTCTGAAAATATTTATGCTCAACATATATTTCACTATTGCTTTCTTCTTCCTGGTTGAACTATACAAGTTGTCCTACAACTTGTAAACCCAGCTTCATCACTTCCGTAAGTGCTACACTGTAAACTGCATCCCTCCAGTCCTCAAGAAGGAAAACAACTTTCTGGTCGAGTAGCAAGGGCTCATGAATTTAAGAACTAGGGACATTTACTTAGCATCTAAGCTAGAATTTTTTAATATTTAAACATTTTCAAATTGTCCATTTTTAACTGAGTTATTTTAATTGAATAAACTTACTTCTATACCTTGCTTCTGTCAGCACTTTTAACAAGTTTTTTTGTCTTTTGAAATGCACAGATTTTTTTTTATTTTACACACATGCACATGCAGAGAGGCATATGTACATGGCACTGCAGAGAGAATGTGGCATAAAATTCCAAACCCATCAAAACTCAATACATGCTAGCAAGACTCCTGCTCAACCAGCAGGACTTGAACAACAAGATAATGAAAGGCAGAAAAAATAAACTAAATTAGGCTAGCCTAGGGAGAGCCATCTCTGAAGTATGAAACTATGTTTGGGATGATCCATAAGTCATAAACAAACTATGTTTTATTATTTACTGGCTTTCACTGAAGTCCAATGTGTTGCTCCGACAGTGATGGAAAAAGTATTTATCTGCAACTCCAAATCAATGAAGAACTCCTCTTCCTTTATTCCCTGCAAGACTGGATCCAAAATGTTTGTATATAAAATTTGTTTAATGACAAAATGTATTTGTAAGGTTGCAGGGAAAAAAACCCAATTCTGTAATACACTGGGAATTACTTTACCACTGGACTTTAAATAAGCTCTTATTATACCTAATACAGCTTTGATAAAGAGAAAGCATATTTTGTCAACAGTGTATTCTTAGAACATCATTCATGGGGTATAATGAAGGCATTTTGGCACCTGAACTTCACTGCTAAGTCATATTTTGTACTGTTCCTGCTCTCAGCAAGAATTTAGGGCCACTGCATTCTGTATGACACAAGAAACTAGCCAGTAAGGCCTGCTGCATCTCTTCTACTGCAGAGCAACTTTTACACTATTATAAGCATAACTATTCTTGTTCACTTCACTGACCAGTCTATTTAGAATGAATCCCTGTCTAGAATTATGTTTGAAAGGATTATGTTTGAAAGAATTATGTTTGAATTATGTCATAAAATACAGTTTCTCCTAAATAATGAAGTACACCTTGAATTTAATTTCTTAACAACAATAAAAAGGAGAAAATCTACCCTTTGTAAGGGTGCCATCAACCCAGGAGATGCCTTCCTTTCTAGACCCAGTAAGTACAGTACTGTATTGCAGGAGTCTTAAGTCTGTGTGTTCCAAACTACCAGAAGCTTACATGCACTTAGTGAAAAAGTAGTGTTAAAAAATAGATCAGGTTAGTCATGTTTTGCAAAACTGCTATTTATAAAGATTAAAGTTTTCAAAATAGGTAAAGAGAAACCTTTTATATATGATTTTCTGTATCAACTCAAGATGGCAGACTACTCTATATACAACACTTTATGTTATGCATATTCAGGTATTCTCCCGTAATACAAAATTATCACAGGTTAGAAGCAAGCTAAAAATAGAGAAGATGCTTATTTGCTTGTCTCACTGCAATGAAAGTTTCAGAAAACATGACTGGAACATCAAGTCAGTACTTCAACTGAATCATATTCTTATGTCACTGTACAGTTTAGCTATATGCAGAAAGGAGAAAAACTGTGTAAGGAGAACAGGAAACATGGCACTACACTTCAACAATCACCTCACCTTGGAAATGATGTCACAGTGCAAACAGCCTCATTTTCTTTGAGTACAGAAGCAGCCTCTTGACGTCTTTTCCTCATGTTGTCTTGCACAGTGTTGAATTCAGACATGGTGCCCCCATACGGCTGCCCAGGTGTCCCTTCAATCATGTAACTTCCATATTCTGGTCTCCAGAGTGTTGGGTGGCTATAATAAAAGAATAATCTCATTTAAATATTTCTGCAACTTCAAAAAAGGTGAATTATTTGTCAGAATTTCAGAAATTAATACCACTTGCAAGAAAAATCCCTTACATTTGATTATTTGATAGAGTAACACAATGTACCTTCCAATGTACCTCACCACCAGAAGGTGGTACAAGGAAACCAAGGCACAGTTTGGCAGAGTTTCTGTATAGTGCAATAAGCATAATTCATCTATGCCAAATTGCAATCACCTTTAGTGTCTGTCTCAAGCTTTGTTTCTTGTGATTTTAACTAAAACTGGAAAGTACAGAACAGCTTCCACAGTACAGGGCGAGACAAAAGTTATGTTCCATTTCTTATTTGTACTGCCTATGAATACCAAGTCCTGTTTCACAAATTTGTCAGGTTAAGAAATAAAATGCAGTTTAAGTGCACCTACTCACCCCTAAAAAGAAGTAACTTCCCATGTCTTCATGAAGCCATGGCACCTCTGTGGAGCACACCCTAGCAGAGGAAGAGCCACTTCTCTCCTACTGTCTTCTTGACAGTAGAAGTTTCAACGCTAAAGCAAAGGGGTTCTTTCTCATAGGCTTTCACTAGTCCCTCTACCATGACAGACAGACAGGGAAGCCTTACTGGAAGAAGAGGTTAAGGTAGAAAGAAGCTGATAGGCCCAGCATACAAAAGCTTTTCACCTTCACCAGTCTGTAAGATGTGATCCACTTTTGGCTCTCTTCAGCCAAAACACTTTGCTCTCTCTGATCTCATTTCTCTGAGCCCATCAATTAGAAGGTAATTCACAGTCCTCTGGATAGCTGAAATAGGGACATAATCCAATTATTCCTCAAAACTCCAGAGGGGAGGATAGGGAAAAACTTCCCTTGGTAAGGGTGTTATCAACCCAGGAGAAATCCTTCCATCTACATTCCTAATTCTTACAATAATGGGAAAATGCTCCTATGGATGACAGGCTCCCCTCTACAGCCTTCACCTGCTGCCACAGTCAGCGATACAGGAGCAAGTGATTATGGGGCAGGGATTACTTTGTACACATGGACACAAAATCAGAGCAAGTCAAAAAAATACACAAACTACAACTTCTGTGGGCTCACCATTACATCTTCCTTTTTTTCAAAGCGTAATACAAAAAGCACATGGACTGCCTGCAAGTGTGCAAAAAATCTTTCACTTCCTGAACACTAGATTTATCTGAAAGTATCAGTATCTGTGGTTTACAGTTTTACCAACAGCAGTCTTGAATGTTAAGCCAGGTTTACAAAATTGTGTGCAGTATCACTACAGGAGGACTAAAAAAAAAAAAGAAACAGGAAACAGCTACTTACTTCGGGTTTACCTTCTCCCCCTTGTCTTGCAGTGTTTGAAGAACTTCCTCACCACAGAGTGCCAGGCGCACTTTCTTATTCTCATGGTCAAATTTTACCAACATATATTCCACCTTGTAAATAATAAAAACAAAACAAAAAATTAAACAGTAAGGTTTTGTTCAGACACAAACATACTGGCATACAGTTTTAAGCATCAAGTGGAAAAAAAAAAAAGAAATGTCACACTGAATTTTACATAAGCTTAAAAACCATCACTATGAACTTGGTTAGCAATACTGACAAAGATATCTGCAGCTTATTTCATCTTGAATAAAGAATTGAAATTCCTTGAAATTTCTTTCCCTCCGTTTCTAACTTGGGATATTTCACACAAAAAAATCTGAATTGGTATTTGCCTCCACACTATTTTTAGACAAGAAAAAATTAGAACACCATGCAAACTATTACCCACAAACATTTCACTGTCATCCCATGAAATACAGACTCTACTGCTGATAAAAAACCCAAACAAACATACAAAAAAAGGGAGTCATTCTGCAAAACATCCATTCACAGCCATCACTTTTTGGAGCTATTAAAGACTAGCATGATGCCTCATTTATGTCACAGAAAGCCCACAGCTGTTAAGAGACAGCATCAGTTCTGCCACTAAGGCACTCCAGCTCTGGGCACAGGACAGGGGTTTCCTCCCCTGCTTGATTCAGCTTTGCTGCTGCATTTTCCTCTCCTCCTGCCCAGTGGTGTACCTTTCTCTTAGACCTCTGCGTCCTTGCTCCTGCCCTTACCCCCAGGGTGCAACCCACACTCGATCCAACAAGTCACTAAGGACAGCAGCGCTGTGTCCCAGCACTAGAGAATATTGTTTCCCGAACAGAGATTATCTGAAAGCAGCCAAACCTGGAACACCCTCATCTCAAACTTTCTAATCTCCATGCATGCTTGCTATCAAAACTCCTGTAAAGACTTCTAGAGTGCTACCCAGTACAGCAATCTAACAGCTGCCTGGACCTTGTAGCCCTTAAATACTTACTGGTACACTCTATTTCCTAATACCAATTTGGCAGGGGATGCTTTGCAATGTTCTGGGAAGTGTGAAAGAAAAACCAGTGCCCAAGTGCAATGAGTTGCCTACCACATCAAAACAAATTGTACATAGTGGTGAGAGGCATGGCCTTTAGTTGGAGGCTCTCAAACACTGCCTCCAAGACTTCCATAAATCATCTAGTTCAAACACCAACTTACAGTTAAAAGTTCAGGCTGCAATTTCACATTTAGAACTTGCCGAAGGTTTTGCACTGTGATCCTCTGTTTCATTTTTCAACACCATCTAAAGCCTCGTCCCTCTATACTTAACAATCACGACTGCTCCAGCCCCACAAGTTCAGATTCCTGCAAAATGCTTTTAAAGTTGCAGCATACCAACTCATGACAACTTCTATTTTGTACAAAAGTCTGATGCATACAGGAAAGTAGCTTGCCAAAACATCGGGAACTTTTGCCATGTTTTCCAGCACATTCTAAGTGGATTTGTGGGCTTCACATTCTTTAGTTGCTTCAGTGTCCATGGAAGTATATTGCTTGCTACTGTGATAAAAAATACAATCCACTGTTAGGATTTGCAATTAAATCACAAGCAGCATTATCTGAGAATGTTTGTAATTCTACAGAATATGATCAGACACAAACTCTGGAGGGACTCATTCAGCAATTATACATGTTTGCTGTATATTTATTAAGATCAAATTTTAATCCCCTAAAGAAAAGTAATGATTTCTAGTTTCTGTGCAAGACAGCACTTCTTTATATGGTGTATTTTGTGGTTTGTGTGTGTTATACCACAATAATCTACTTGAGAGAGCTACAGACTATAGTCAACCAGAACGCATTCCAGCACTGATTTAATCATTACCTAGTACCAGTCTCTCCAGTAACACCTGACCCCAATTACTGGCAAGAAAAAGGGACTTTCACACTTTCCTACCATGTTCAGCATCATCTCCTGCTTTGTAAAAGCATCATTCTCCGTAGCAGCCGGCCTAAGCTAGAGAGGGGTATGTGAGTCCACAGCTGTGAGCCATACATGTGCAGACATGAACGGGCACCAAGGCCACCCCATGCCTGGCCTTTTCTCACACTGCCTGTGTGGGCAGGTAGCAGAAGGGAGAAGTAACTGCAGCTGTCTTCGAGAGACCCCAGAGTTGAACATTTATCCCCTTTACATGACTATGCTGCTACGATTAGCCTCCTATCTTAGAAATTCCCCTCCAAATGTAGTTGCATTGAGCTGCCAATGAGAACACGGTACTTCTCTATAAACCGAATTACAAGTTTCACAAAAGAAAATACACTGGAAGTGTAAAGAAACATTAAGAAGGCAAACCCAAAGAAATTGAAGTGTCTCATATTCCAAGTACAGTAGTGAAAATGTTGTATTTATGCATCTAGCTTCAGAAACAATTATTACTCTTGCCTCTGGAAACACTGACTAAATCTTCAAAGCTGTCTTAACATACAGAAGATCTGCCATTAATTTTAATGAGAAAAGAAAAAAAAACTTCAGACTGCTGCCAACAGTTCCAAGTAACCACAGAGTATGTTGACAACAGAGGGACTGACTGAATGGGCATCCTTAAAGAATGCAATTTAGGCTCATCAAGATTTACCCTTACAGCTACAAAGAAAGAAACAAATGCAGAGTTCACACGTTTTTACATTCAACTTCAGTTCATCACTGACAGCCTTCTCACATGTTTTTGATCCACAATAAAGTTCTGAGAAATGCAGCCAAGCTGAGAGAATCAGCATGCCTGACAGAGATTTGAGTCCAAGGGTCACCAAATATGTGAGTTTCACTCAACATTCATGAATTTGTCAAGCTCTTCAGAGTTCACTTTGCTCTCTAATTTTAACTAGCCTCCTTAGCAAGCAGCAAAATACATACCAGGTCAAACTACTGATGTAGATGGCTGACTTAGAACTGGCTAGGACAGAGCAGACTGCCACGGTAAAGAAGGTGGCCACTTTGGACCCAAGTTCCCAGTTGGTACTCTCACCCTGCAGCAAATCCTAAAGATCTCTCTATTCTCTGGGCGGTACCTGCTGTAAGGATGCTGAGGACAAGATGCTGGAAAGTAGTGTCATGGAAAGGGATTGGGAGGTCCTGGTCAATGGCAAGTTGAACATGAGTCAGCGGTGCCCTGGCAGCCAGGAGGGCCAACCATGTCCTGGGGGGCATCAGGCAAAGTATTGCCAGCTGGTCAAAGGAGGGGATTGCCCTGCATTGGGGCAGCCTCACCTTGAATATTGTGTACAGTTTTGGGCACCACAATTTAAAAAAGACATTTAGCTCTCAGAGAGTGTCCAGTGGAGGACAGTGGAGATGGTGAAGGGCCTGAGAAGCTGTGTGAGGAGGGGCTGAGGTCACCTGGTCTCTGTTCAGGCTGGAGAAGAGGAGACTGAGGAGAGACCTCATTGCAGTTGCAACTTCCTTATGAGGGGAAGAGGGGCAGGCACTGATCTCTTCTCTGTGGTGACCAGTGATAGGAGCCAAGGGAATGTCCTGAAGTTGTGTCAGGGGACGTTTAGGTTGGATATTAGAAAGAAAAGTTCTTCACCCAGAGGGTGGTTGGACACTTCCCCAGGGAAGTGGCCACAGCACCAAGTCTGACAGAGGCCAAGAGGCATCTGTATGATACTCTCAAGGACATGGTGTGACTCTTGGGAATAGTCCTGTGTAGGGCTAAGAGCTGCACTTGATGATCCTTGTGGGTCCCTCCCAACTTGGCATATTCTATGTGTGATTTTAGGTGAAGATGTGGCCTCCCAGCCTGTCCCTGCAGACAGACATGCTCAGTGTGTCCTCAGGGGATAAACCCCTCTGACACATCCAGGTCTGTCTGGCTCTCAGAAGTGTTGTGGTACCATGCCAGGCAAAGGAAGAACACTTTGGCCAGCAAGTTGCAAAGGGAAAGCTGTATATACATACACACACATAGAGCAAGCCTAAAAATAATTACTGTTCATAGTTAAATGCATTAAAAAAGCAAATAAATTCTTCATTAATGCAAATACTCTGAGTATAACAGAACTATCCATGAGCCAACACAAAGAAAAACTATTCTTTACAGGTTTCCTTTTTGTCAACTCCTGGCTTGCAATGTACTGCATCTACAAAGTACTTCCACGCCAGCTCCACTCCACCACTGAGTCTTTTTGGGAAGCAGTATGCACCATTAGCTTTCTAGCAGAACAGCACCCAGAATGGCATTACTTCACTTACTATGATTATTTCTCCAAGTTTGCTACCAAGAAAATTTTAGGCTTTTGAAAATTCTTATATGTTCCCTCTGTAAATGTAACTACAAGTGAGACCTTGAAGCCTCTCAGCTGCAGAGAACCACAACCACTCTTCACTCATTAAGTCAAACAGTTGTGTTGGACTTGCTTGGTGGCAAAGTGAAAGATGACAGTTCTATGGAAATAGGCAAGTACGTCTGAAATTGTGTTTGAAAGACTGAGTTAGTTACCATAACTACACATACTCCTTTCTGCATAAAGCATGCTTCTTGAAAATGAAGGTGTTATCAGTCAAGCAACCTTTTAGTATGAGTTCTAATGAACAAGGAGAACTGAAGTTGCCACACATGCTACACTGTTGTATGGAATGCAGGCTCGCTGCCTGGCATGTAGTGCCAATTGACACACCAAGACAAGGTATTGCTATTTAATCATAGAATTGTCAAGGTTGGAAGATACTTTTAAGATCATTCAGTTCAATCACCAGCCCAGCATTACTCCTGTAACCCGTAAACCATTCCATGCACCACCAGATCCAGTTGCCTCTTTAGCACTTCCAGGGATGGTAACTTCACCAACTCCCTGGGCAACCTATTCCAATGCCTGACTACCTTAACACTGAAAAAAATTCTTCTAATTTCTAATCTCATTCTCCCCATCTTAGCTTAAGGCTGAGTATTCCTTTATTCTTAATTTGTGCAAAGCAGGGAGCCATGTGGTAACCCACAAAAGGCTAGCTCCCTGATTATCAAAATTTCACATCATTTATACATTTTAGCAAACAAAGAAATCACAGTTCATTGACTACAAGTTACACAGTTCTCTTATTAATTAGTATTCTACCTTCTGTTGGTTAAATGATTAATTTCTCATGCTAATTAGTCCACATGCTCAGTCTTCCTCTTCTTTTGGGTCAGTGCGTTTCTTGAGTTGGTGGGCTGTGAGTCAGTGCTGGGAACCTCTCTCCGCTGGAATCACCTTTTATTCAGTTGGAGCCAATCTCAGCACAGTTGCTGAGTTGGCTTTGTTAGTTTCTTCCTTATCTTGGGAGTTGTGCCGAATGTCCTTGTGGCCTGTAAAATTCTGTGTTCTTTGTGCCCACTATCAGTAGTATATCCTTCTCTGCAAGCTTTATTAGTCTCTCCCTCCAGATCTGAGATCACTGAAGTGTGTCAAAAACTTAACAACGCAATTCTACTAACAAGTAATTTATCTTTCTAATACCTGGACATCAACATTGTATCACTGTCCAAATACTTGCCTTGGCAGTGGTCTGCTTCCCAATATCAAAACCCCTCCTCACACAATCAATTTAACACCATCATGCTAAGTACACGGGGAACAAAACCTATGTAACAGCTGAGAGTGAAACCTCTGTTCCAGACTTAATGTTAAAATCCTTTTAACAATTAATTGTCTGCCTATGAGAACACAGGTAAGCACAGAATCTGGACTTTAGTAAGCTCAAAAGTAAGGTGCCACAAAGATCACATAATAGAGGAAAATAGTTTAGGAGAATGATGTGAAGGTTTTTTGAGAGAAAAGCAATGGAAGTTTGTATGCTCTCTACCTATGAAGAACAGTACCTTGCATTAGCCTTGTACCACACTCCTGACCATCCATCTCAGATGTGGATGCCCCACTCCTGGAAGTGTTCAAGGCCAATCTGGATGGGGCTTTGAGCAACTTGGTGTAATGGAAGATGTCCTTGCCCACAGCACAGAGTTCAAGTAGATGATATTCAAAGGTCCCTTCCAACCCAAATCATTCTGTGATTCGAAAAAACCTCATCACAAGGCACTCACTGGGCCACTGCTGTTGCTCAAGGGCAATTTTAATGACAGCTTCTTTCTTCCACTGAAAAGCTATTGTCACACATACTTGGAGGAATTGTTAGCAATCTCTTCATACAAACCCTCCCTCAGGCTTGCAGCTCTAAGAGAAATTGAATTTTTTTCCCTAAACATCCGAAGAGGTTTCATGGCTTTTGTTTACTATTACCAAAAGCCACTACCAACACGTAAGTATTTTCATGCAGTATGCCTCATATATTTGTGTATACAGTAGAAAATAAAAATGGAAGCAAACTTTCTTCTCAAGAGCATTAAAGAAACAAAATCCTTTTCCCTAGTTATTAAGTTCACTTACAGGAAAAAAAACAAAGTAGTTCCTTCTCATATTTATTGGTTAGTTAATACATTGTTAAAATATTACCACTACATGACAGTCTAGAGGAGAACAAACTTTTAACAATGTGAGTATTTATTAAAGAACTTCTGCCACAGTGTTCGATGGAAAAAGCAGGTATTCTCTGTAGGTACAAATACTTCTGATATATGTAGAGCATAATGCTCAGTATGTTTTTTTAATGCTGTTATTTTCTTACTACTGCTGCGATAAAACACTGAGCCACAGAAATAATCAGCGGGTTATGTACCTTTAATGAAAGGTTTACTGCCTTACAAAGGTGAGTCTAAGCCCTGAGGGAGCAAATTTCAGAGGAAAACAAGTCTGCAAATGCCACAGAGGCTGCTTACCCAATTTCTAGCCACCAAGCCCCGAAACTGTAGACTGGCATGAGGCAAGGAATCGCCACACTCATGAGATTATCAGGGATGTTCTCTGCCACAGAAATAATTTCAAAAATCTGCCACAAACAGCTGAGCCAAGATTCAAATATAATTCCCAAAATGCTTAATTTTAATCATGCAGATTCGAAGTGGCCAATCCAACAAACCAAGCACCATTATGAGCTCTATACAAAACCAACTTGCAGAAAGCATGTCCCCAAAACAAAGCACAACTCCTATTTTACATTACATTGACAATAATAAAAAAATTAAGAACTTCTATGCCACAATAAAGGTTACCATAGATTAAAAAATTAAGAGAATGCAGAGGCTCTCATCCCAGTAAGGAGAGCCAGTCCTAGCTAAGTGCTCTTGCCTGTTTCCCCTCCCATGTGCCAACATCAGGGCTGCAGACTTTTTTCTGCACATGACACAGCGTGACTAGAGAATGTTCTGTGCTGCACACATCACAAACCAGGAAGATGGGTTATTGAAAACTAAAATTGAGAAGTTATAACCATTTGATGATTCTAAAGAAGTAAGATGTGGTGTATTACAGAAAAAAACATCTTCTTTGACTGCTGTACTATGTAACATCTTAGGTTAATACTGTTAAAAAGACTAGGATAATGTTAATTTTAGATTTTTGCACCAAGACAACTTTATTTTATTTATTTATTTATTCACCTGTGAAACAAGATGCTGCAAGCGTCTAAGTTTTTGTTTGCATCATAAAGCAAGAATAAAAACCCAGCAAATATGCAACATCAATAACAAAATCTTTCTTGTACTCATCCTTCTGACTCACCCTTTCTCACACTGTTAACTAAAATAAGGCATCTGCACAGCAAGAGTAAGTCCTGTGGGAAAAGAGGAATTAGAATAGAAAATATCCCATGATAAAAGCACAGCAATCCATCTGACATCCCCAGAAGGAAGTTCACTGTGAATCGAACGTTTCATTATCAGAAATATAAAAACAGGAGATAAGTTAAGGTTCTCTTATTAAAAGCTCAGATTGAGAAAGAGGAAATCAATGTTTACCATGGGAGCTGGTACTTATTCAGGACAAACTACAGCTTGCTTTGGTGGGGGGGAGGAAAGACAAACAAAAACCCCCCAATAAAAAAAAAAAACCAAAACTGCCAGTCTGGTTTTCACTAATTACAAAACTAACTTTTCAAAGAGCATCTCAGCATAAACTGCAGTGAGTCTTGTACTGTCACATGCACGGTATGCCTGGCACCAAAGCTCTCGGGTAGGTCACCTGTGCTGCACTACAAGCTGTCCATGTTGCCATCCAGCCACAGAAGAACTGAGCAGGAGGAAGATGAAGCAAAATTGTCAGCCATCAGGGGGTTATCATATTGTGCATGTTTTGAGAGCTGAAAGGTTTAGTTTAGGTGTTCCCTGACACGAAGATTAAAGCCAGGCAGAAAAAGGAGTTTCACAACCATCAGTCCAAGCACCCAGGGAAGGAATAAATATGAAGGCTCTTCAAGGGCACCTATCTTGTTCAAGTGAAGATTTAAAGAATTGTATTTACATGCATTCATATTTTCATTTTAGAGGTTGCATATATACACTGACAGCTGTCAAGCAGCATGAGCTGATGCACTAACATTGTACCTTCAGACTCCGCCCCAGAAATGCTGCTATTTTACACAGCAGGTATACATACAAAAGGTATTAAGGAAGCACTAAATCTATTTGTAAACAAATAATTCCACTGTCCTTTTATTTAGCCAAATAAAGCTCAGAGAGAAATGATGAGCAAGCGGACATGTGACAAATAACCAAAGCCGCTTTCCCCCAAGCCACCAGCAAGCAAGCACATCGATTAAGACAGCTCCCATTGAGATGCATTCACACATGCGACATTTGGCAGGCGTCATCATGAGGAATTTCTGCATGAAAGAAATTCAAAACCACATTCCTCTTTGAGGAATTTTGCTGAGGTAAGGCAAGACTAAAAGAGTTCATCTTAAAATGACAAAAACTCATATTAAAAAAAAAATCATAAGGTTTCACACTATGTTAGCTTTATTATAAGCACAAGATTCCCAGGAAAAGTTTTAAAATAAAGTAATTGCTGCACACTAGTATATTGCAGCCGTTTGTATGAAGTGAGAAAGTGAGATCATCATAACAGTGATGATGAATCTATATAATGACTTGGCTGAACTATTTTTTTTAAATATGCCCTATTACTGACATTCAGGAGAATGCAACAACTATTTTTTTTGTGATTGTGTTATTTACAACATATACAACAAAGAGCTCTTCTCCATGGACACCCCGTTAGTCACGGGGGAGAAGCTTGCATGCCCTTATGAGGTTGTGAGCTGTGCTGGCAGTGGTACATGCCTCCAGTAGGGTCTCCCATGCTAGTCAGGACTCAACTGAAGGGTCAGACAAAGTGTTTCCACAGGCAGGATGGGCTCGCTAGCTCCCCAGCAACCATCCTAGAAGGACAACTCTAACTCCAAACCCGGACAGATGGAGCTTGCTTAGCCGTGTAAGGCCATCCATCTAAAAGAAGGACACTCTAACCAAACCTACGTCCTGAGGACTTCGCTGCCACTGTCCAAGCTTGCTTGGCCCTGGCAGATGAACCTTAGGAGTAAAGGGTGGGGCCAGTTCTGTGCACGCTGCGCCTCACCTAAAATCCATTGTGCAGGCTCTAGGGATCTTCCCACACTCACAAAGCCCTGTAGCAACAGATGAGGGATGAAACAGCAGGTGATGAGGTGCACTGGAAGCCGCAGCCCCAACCCTGCATGCAGGTGGTTCAGGACATTGGTCGCTCGAGACTGACTCGGAGATGACAGTCTGGTTCGGCAGCATCCTGAATGACCAAGCAGCCTTTTCCAAGGAGAGCACTGCTTGCTCCACATGGAGAGGGGCCTAGAAAAGGTGGCCTAACCAAAGCTCATCTGCACCTCTCACCCAGTTGGCTTGCCGCGCCCAACGGGCATCTTCCTTGCAGTCAAACAAAAACAAACCCAAAAAGACAAAGGCTTACACCTGCCTCCAAAGGTGTGTCCAAAATCATAACGCTGCTGCTTCCTTTGAGAACACATGTAGAATCAGTCTGGAGGAAAAAAGGCAACGCAGGAAGAACCGTGGCTCACCAGTAGCACCAATAGAGACTTTCTGGTGTGCCTTTTGCAATTGGACTTGCCTATCTCGCACTGGCCTTTTTAGCCACCAGCGTGCTTGTAGCAAGTGTGGGTAGAGCCCTTGTCAATCTTCGTTTGCAAAGCCTAGTCATGATGATGATGATGACAACAAAGAGCTAGTTATAAAGTTTCAGATAAACATTAAAGAAACCCCTCAAGTCACTCTACAATTATTTAAGTGGTTTGGATAAATGGACAAATATGTTGCAGCACATGGAGTTTAAAGAAACCGTAATAAACTGTCTATCCTTGTTGTTCATGTAACTGTCTATCTCAGCCTCAAAGCTATCATGTGGCATCTTGTTCCACAGGACATCTAGGCTTTGTGAATTAAATAATTATCTTAAAAGGACATCTGCTTTTCTGTTCCATTTGGTTAGCCAAATTTCCTGTAAAATGAGAAAAGACTACCTTTCCTCTACACTGTGATGTTCTCTGAACCTACTCTTTTCTTTATCAGTTCTGATCCTTTCTTAACTCTTTTGGAGTATTTTTGTGCACATGTGTCTCTTGCCAAGCCTCACTGTTATCTTTTAGCAATGAGATGATTAAAACTTCAAATGTGTATGCAGCTGGTGAGTAGATTCAGTGTTGCTAAAAAATGCCCAAGATTTTGTTCCTTTTTTTAAATGGGTGACAAAGGAACCTCAAGTTGTGTGCATTTGAACCCAAATCCATTTCCTTAAGATGCAGCAATAATTTTAGCAGTCTGAAGTTCTGCAGACTGTAAAGTAACATGTCTTTTATCAAATCATTTACACATTGCTACTGTCCTGAAAAAACCCAAAAACATATCAGGCTATAAACTGTAGCAAGACATTAATGCAATTCTTAGTTAGCTAGGAATAATCACTCAAAAGGAAATGCAGCTCTTTTCACAACCCAGCCCCTCATTAGAAAAAAGGAGAAAGCTTTAAAGAGAGTCATGCATCTTCTAATCAGAGACAATATCTTTGGGGCATTCTGGTAAGAAATCTGTGGCCTCTTGCAGCACCTGAGAAGGGCCGCTTTGCTTCTTGAATGAGGAAGTGCTGACTAGTAAATGTTCTTTTTAGTTCTTATTTAACTTATTTACAAGGTATAATTAAAAAACTAAAGGATAAGGAGGGGAATAAATTGAATATACAGAAAAAGACCAAAGCAAGCTTAAAAAGGGCTGAGGAAGAAGTAACAGGAAGAAAACAAACAACCAAAACCAAACTAAGTAACTTGCAAGCAATGTAGTGGCACGTTTTTCATGCTGCCTCTTACACATCATTATTTAAAGGCCTCCAAATTTTACTTCAAGTTTACATTAAGAAAATAACTTTTAAAAGCTGAAGATGCTTATTGTGTGCTAGGTCCCAACACTGATGGGAACAAGACTCATACAAAACAAAAGCATCATTATGTCCAATTTTACTAAACCAGGCTGAACAAGCCAGATTCCCATTTCATTCACATACACCTTAAAACAAAACTGTGATGTTTTGCCCATGCTTGCTTTTTTACACTACCTCCTTCTGAGGGGCTCTCCCTCCAGCACACCTTTCTCAAAATTTTCATATGCTGAAGCAGCTCCTTCTTAGTCTTTGCAGACCATGACAGATAAGTATTATGTGCACGCAGGAATACACATGTATATGTAGTTAGGTGTGAATGGTTATGACTCATACACTTGTGTACATGCTCAGTACAAAGCAGCAGCAGTGAGCCCAGCCAGGGGCCAGCCATTCCACTTGTCTGATCCGAGTGTCTGCATAAAGCTGCAAAGTGAAATTTAAGCAATATCCGTCACTTAGAGGAATGCAATCAGCACACAAGAGGCACTGAACAGCACAGAAGACTAATAATGCACTGGCACAGAAGGGAGCTTTTTGGGACAAAAGCTGGGAAGCAACAGAATCAGCTTTGCCTTACTGTCAAAAACCCTTTAAACTCCTTTGGGTTTAAACCACTAAGATCTGCCAAGCTGCACAAACTAAGCATTTCACATAGTATCTGCTAAGTCTAATGGAGTTCTAAAACACTACTGAAAAGTTGCAGGTTTTTGATTCTGAAACAAAAAACAAAACAAAACTTAATGATCACAGCCCTGCAAACCCAAAGTTTAGCATACATTACTGGGTGGAAGAGGAAGATGAAAACACAAGGAGATAGTACTTGCTCGTGTGGTGTGTCTTGGTCTCATCAGCAGATCTAATTGTTGCCCAACTTTTGTGAGAAGTAAGGCAGGGTTTGACGAGGGATAATGAGATAGTTCACTGTTTTGTGTTCCCCACAGTCAGGAGAAGTCAAGCATAAACAGGGAGGCCAACTGTCAGTTTTAAATGAGGCAGAAGGATGACTAAGAGGCAAAGGACCTGTACCTGCAAATGCAGATTCCAGACCTTTAGAAAGCTTTTTTTAAGGCAAGTCTTATTCTGCTGCATTCTCATTTTGTAGGCTCTTTTTTCTTAGCACTGCAAAGATTTCATGGTTGCAGAAAACAGAGTAAAAACGAACTTACCTAAAAAGACATAACACCTCTAGGTTCTACTAGCCCTACAAGCAATATGAGAACTGACTTTTCAAGAGGCAGCAGAACCAGTGTTTTGATCTTTCCAGCTCTTTACTCAAGGGAAGATGTGAGCGCTAGGGAATGCTATCCTGCAATGCAAGTTGTGATGATGTCTTGCTCCCTTCAAGACAGACACTACCAGCCTGCTCCATTAGCACTTAGCTTCAACACTTTTGTCTGGCCCCCAAGAAACAGAATGCACATGACGATTCCCCACAGTTTCATTCCCTTGAGGGGCCGAGCAGAAGGGACACACTAGGAGTCTTGAGATTAGCTCAACTGGTTAGAGCATGGTCCTAATAACACAGAGTTTGTGGGTTTGATCCCTGTATGGGTCATTCACTTATCGAGTTGGTCTTGAAGATCCTTGTGGGTCCCTTCCAACTCAGAATATTCTGTGATCCCTAAAGGCCACCCCAGTTCTATAATGAGTTTTACAACACACACTGAAAAGTGGAGGCTTCTTGAAAAACAAAACCAAAGCAAAGGCTAGTTTTATACTAGTGAGCAAACACAGTAATTCCTATTCACAACAGCATCACCCAGACAGGGACAACCTTTAAAGTATTCACACATATGCCCTGAAAGACAAACTCAGTATTTATTAACAAAGTTGTTTTTTTTTCCTCATGAGCACTCCTTAAAAAAATTCAAAAATACATTTTTCACCAAACACGGTCTCAGAAACCTCTCTTGAACACAAAAGTAATTTTGTTTATTTTGATTTTATCTCCACTGTTACACAAGGGCTGTCATCTTCATTCTTGATTTCTATCTTCAAGAAGTTCTTAAAACAATTAAACACCCTCAGGCTATGATTTTATACATGAAGGTCAAAGTGCGCAAAAGGCTTTTTTATGAAAAATGCCCAATTAGCCAGTTGATTCATCTAAGCTGCATATAAATGTGGCGCCACTTTCTAATAACTAGATATTTGAAAGTGAATGTGGAAAACATATTTACTGCTTTCTGCACTGGTCTACCTATAGCACAGCCCAAGTAAGTTATGGACAGAGGTATGGTTTCGTGTTTGCACAAGAGCAGACCGGCTACAAGTACCTGGTCCACTAACACACTATTAAATGCTGTGTTACATAAAAAAATGTAATTGCACAACATAGTGGAACAAAGGTAAGTTGCCACACCTGAGTTTATTACCATTTGCTATTATGAACAGGTAGTCGAACTTGGTTACCTGACCTTCTCTGAATGTTCATGGGCATTTCCTACCTCTTATCGAACTCATGGCTTTAATGATACTGCTCTTAAAATTCTGTCTCTTGTCATGCTGGCCATGACAGAAGAAAACTGTGAATCTCCTCAAACATAATGCACCACTATTTCTTGAGCATAAATACTTTGTTCAGTACGGTCCCCAGGCCAGAGGCAAAAGGAGGCTCCCAGAGTACCATCTCACCATACAGCTAAGATTATCAAGGGACCAGCTGTGGGTGCTGCAGGGGCTGGTTCTGCATGACCCTTTCCTCCACATGCTCCTGCTACTTTTCTCACAATAAGCAGAACTTCTTGGATCTAGCAGTGAAACAGCTGAAGCTCTGCTGAGAAAACAAACCACACTAGAAAACTCCATGGAATAAGAGTTTTCTGCTGGGTTACCTTTTTGAACTCAGATGGCCAGTAAGAACACAAGGCAGGCAGAAGAAACACAAGCCCAGAGCACGAGGGAGGGAAGCTGACCTATCTTGCTAGTGGATGAACCTTAGCTATCTTGTGACATCTCACTCTGAGAAAGCAAGGACAACTAAAATCTAATACCCATTGAAAAATGAGTACCTTGTCTTAAAGATTAATGAGAAAACTCTCAAGCTAAGTCTCTGAGAAATAGGGAGACTGTCTATACTCTTGGACTCAAGGCTGTGAGGCTCTTTTGTTAGCATAATTTCAGTCATATAAGACATGTGGGAACACAGAGATGTCAGACAGGGACAGACAGAAGTACACTTAAATTTTCAGAGTCCATGCCACTCTGGATATACCCTGTGGTATAGACTACACATACTTTCACTGAACAGATTTTAATACTCAAGTCCCCAGTCACTTATGGAAGCAGTTCCTGTGGGCTGATTCTTGCCCTGTTGGTATATGCACTGTGACAGGGATTCCTTGAAAGATGTACAGACTTAAAGAAACAAGTTCTCAAGCTGCACACAGTGAACAGTATTTTCCTCTGGTGAAGAGCATCTGTGAACAGCTACTGTTACCACCTGGACAAAGTTTTCTAACAAATGCCTTTGCCATTCAGAAAACAAACTGTGGATGACACAGGGATACGATGGCCAAGTCCCCACATTGTTTGTGTCCTACCCTGCTCTTCCAGCCTCCCTGCAGTCACATCACAGACACCTTCAAGTGACCAATGCTGGACCTCACCAACATCACGATCTAAGATAGTTACTAATGCAGCACACGTGCAGCTGCTCCCTGTCTCCAAGAGAAGCTGGGTCCCTCGGGAACTTCTACGGATCAATAGAGGAGACAGCCTCTGCTCCCTGCAGAGTGCTGTCAGGCTGTGGCACAATTCAGCACAGGTTTAACAAGGCACACGCCTCAGACCTGCGGCTAAAGTTACGGTCCTCGAGCACAAAGCACCTGTAACAAAGTTCAAGTCGTGACCCGAGTAAGGATTGCGATCCTTGTTCCGAAGGCAGGCTGGCCCGTCCCAGCCGCCCGGGGGGCTCCCGAGTACCGCCAGGCTCGGCAGGTCTCAGTCCAGGGGGATCCAGGAGCGACACGGAGCGCGGCCAGAGCGCTGCCCCTGCAGAGACACCCGCCCACCCTCCGTCCTGCATCCCTCGCTGCCTTCCCAAAACCGAGGCTGAGCCGGGGCTGCCCTGGAGTGCAGGCACACAAGCGTTTTACTCAGACCTCGCTCCAGAGAGCATACACTCGGGGGAAGGAGCGAGTGCTGCCGAGCATCACCGCCCGGGAGTGCACCTCCATGGCGCGGCCCGGGCCAGCCGGCCGCTGCCGGGCGGAAACACCGCAAGTTGTCTGGGCAGCGCCGGGGCAGTGTGGGTGTGTGTGGGTGTGTGTGTGTGTGTATGTGCGGGGCAGACAAAGCCCCGCCGGGCAGCTCGCACCGTCCCCGCCCGCCAGGCTGGGTGCCACGGCCGAGCACTCCCGGCACGGCACGGCACGGCCCGCGCCGAGCGGCACC
>WBMV01008446.1:47728-124084 GCA_013396655.1 Campylorhamphus procurvoides
ACGGCTTGCCGGGCCGCGGTTGGTGGGGGAGGGAGGCGCTTGTGGCACTGACAGCGCCCAAATAAAGCTCCTGCTGAAAGGTCCACGTGCGGGGACGGTGCTGTGTGTTTATTATAAATCACACATCGGAAAGAAAATGATGGTCGCAGTGGGTGGAGCGAGGTCCGGAGGGGTCACACCTCGTCTCCGGAGAGCTCCCTGCATCTCCTCGGCTGCAGAGCCCACGTTTCGCAGTGCCCAGCACAGGCCGGCTCATGGAGATGCTGAAAACGAGTTTGGTCCCTGGGAATTGTGCCGGAGGGAATCGAAACAGGGAAGAGGGTGCGGGGGCATGTCAAGGCGTTGACACAAAATAGAAGGAAGGCTTATCCGTGCCAAGTCTTTACGAAATGAAGAGACAAAAGGCACTGAACATTAATGGGAAGGAAAATGGTTTCACTACTGAGCAGCAGAAATCCATTACTCCTGGACCCTCGCTTTTGTTACATTCACAGAGCTCTTCTAAGGCCTCAGGGACAAGCACTAGCAGCAGTAGGATAAGCTAAGGCTCTGAGAATTAGTAAGGTATTTAACTTGTGGTACAGCCCACTAATGGGTGAACTGTGTGATTAGATATTTCATTAACGGAATGACTGTACTGACAAGAACTGCCTAATTGTCTTTCTTCCAGGATATGAGGTGCCCCAAGGCTAGGATAAGCTCCCAACACATTAGAATAATAAATTAAAATGCATTAGGGGAAGATATCAAAGTAAAACCTCTCAAAAGCGTTTTTTTTAAAAATTATCTAAGATTCTACATAAAGGGGAGCATTGACAGAGCAAGAACAAGCAGCGGCCTTTAAAATTGCAAACAATTTATAATGTGCTGTTTTTAGGGGCTCTCATGACTTTTTTAAAACTCAGGCTTTTGGCTGAAATTGTAAAGCCTGATCTAATTGAAAGCAATGTTGTTCTTGATACTGTTGTAGATTGGAGATGGCTGGTTGGGTTAGTTTGAGGGAGAAGAAAACAAATTTTTCTTGTAGTTAAATAATCCCACAGCCTTTCTTATTTTTGAAAAATCAGGAAGTCAAAAGTCTTACACTTGGCAACAGAGTCTGATGAGGCATTTCACTTATGGGAAAACCAAGTTGGACTTTATTCGAGATCTGAGGGGACAAAGAGACTTCTTGCGCTGCCCTGCATGTTTGAGGGCAGTTGCACTGAAAGATCAAGAAAGATCAAGATTCCAGGTTAGTGCTAGCCTCAAGTTTTCCACAGCTTAAAGGCAGAGCTGAAGCACCTGAGGAGCCCCTGCAGCAATAAGTAGCTGTGTTAGCCCCTTTCCTGCTCTTGAGGCAGTGAACGTGGTTTTGGAGCAAACTTTATTGTATTGATCAAACTTAACATTGTTGTCTTATGAATCTGGGCGAACCTGTCTGGGTCATTTAGGATCCGTGCTGCCATTCACTTGCCTGATAGCGAGAGCACTGTGTTGATGAGAAAATTTTTTGAAAGAATTGGGTATTTGGTATGATCCCAACTGCTTTGAGTGTGCTGCTGTGTATAATGGACTGTAAATATTTCTGGCAACAGAGACAAAATCTGAAACTGAGATCAAAACTAAGGTCAGCTTTATTATAATGGAGGCTGCTAATACGCAGTCTGCATTCTTCAGCTGACCACTAAGGTTACTGTATGACCTGAAATTCAAGAGCACATTTGTAGTGTCTGTCTTTCTCAACATTTAAACTCTGCTCATTTTTGTGTTATTTTAGTGTAAATACCTGCTGTTTCCAGTCCTGTGTGCCTAGTCTTATCAAACGTAGAGATAATACATTGTTTATAACAGAACTCCAAGATCTTTTCCTTCTGCACCAGTAAGACTGACAAAGATATAAACTCTTTTCTCACACTGTAGTCTCTAGTGTAACAGAGCAACAAGTCAGCTCTGTTTATGAGGTGTTCACCAGCTTCAGCTGAAGCTTTTTTCCCTTCAGTTCCAATAAATGTGTTCTACCTCAGCAGGGCAATCCGTGGTCTTTTTCCTTTGCAGGGGACTGTGGCACAGGGGAGGATTAAGCTGTTCTAAGGCTGACAGCATCACATGCAGAAGCGTTCATTTGCACATCACCCAAAATATGACTTCAAGACAAACCGCCATTGTATAATATCTGCCTACATGCATAATGTTGTATAATTATTTCCAGTACACTGAGTATCATGTGCAATTACTTCCAATGCACTTAATATGAAAAAAACCCACTTTTCTAAACATACAGGCAGTACTTTGGATGATATTGTTACTTCATACCCACATCCACAGCCCCAAGACTTGACTAATTTCTCTGTACTGTCCAAAGGAAAATTCAGCTTTTCTTTTTTGTTCTCCTTCCTTCTCTGTTTTAGAACAGAAACTTAATGGGGAAGCCTTGCCTTGTATGAAAAGGAACACAAATTGTCTGCATCAAGTTGGAAAAAGCAAATATTATTTTTTTTTACATAGATAGAAAAACTGTTTCCAGGTGAGATTCAGCTATTTTTTTATGATAGGGTTGATGCAGCATGACAGTGCCCAGAAATGTCTGTGTTAGAAAACAAAAATACTCTAAGAAATAAAGATGCACTAAAGTTACTGAAGTTACAAAATAATAGATCTTACTGATCCTTGGCTTGAAAACAATTAGAAAGTTAGGAAAAAACCCCCATCAACTGTTAGAATTTAGGTGAAGCTCAGTAGGGATCTGGAATTGCTTTACAGTTGGAATAATCAAGGGAAAAGGCTGATGTACTTTTAATTTAGAGACAGTAAGTTGGTGGGAGGAGAATATGTGACTTGGAACCTGCACAGAGAGGAGCTGTTTCACATGTTCCTGCCTTTCTCCACAGAGGATAACTCACTTTGTGTTTTGTGTAGCTGCAAAGCTATTCAAATCAGCTGTCACTAAATCTAAATAGAGTAACTTGGCACTTTGAGAATATACCCACTGGGAGAGATGAAAGATATGTAGACTCAGAGGTGAGGCCACTTCTACGGAATTCTTTCTTTTACTGGCTGTCATTAAAAGTAATAAGTAAAAAGAGGCTGTTATTACAAGGAAGAAAGAAAGATTTGTTTTACTTCATGAATCATCTACAAAAAAAATTCTTAAAGCAGTTTTGTTCAACGTGATTGTTGAGCTGGCATTGCTGAATATTGTGTTATTCTCTGCATACAGTGAAAAGACTTCAGATGAAACAGTCCACTTTCAAAGTTTTGGAATGGTATGTTTGGTAGGAAAAAAAAAGATGATTTTCTTTTTTTAAACCAATTTTTATGCTTCCAGGTCTATAATTTATGATGTGCACTGTATAGTTGACTCAGGTAAGCAGCAGATGCAGTAACTGCTTCCTTTTGAGTGAGGAGGCCTCCAGGCATTTCCTGAGGCACTGGATAGATCTGTGCTCAGGCAATTATTTCTTGATGCTGAAATTCTTTCTGACTAGCAGGTTGGATTAATAATCTGTTTGAGGGAAGAAAGATCTCCACGACACTGAAAAGATTCAACTGAAGGATCTTTTGATGCATCTTCAAGTTAAAGTCTTCCTGCTTTGCAGTGAGGAATATGAGTAACAGAGACTTATTCCAGTCGAAGTTATAATGCTGATTCCTCTATAAGAGAACTTCTCAATTAGTGCATGAAAGACACTGTTGTCGCTTGTTAGTATTGCTTTAAAATTTTTTTTCTTGCTGTCACCTGATATGAAAATGACTGTAATAGAATTATTTCATGAGTCTGAGTGGTGCATTTCTAGGATTTTGATTTTTGTGTGTGTGTGTGTGTGTGATTTTCTCATTGATAATTGATTTTGAGGGTTGGAATTTTCTACTTACTTCAGTAAGGATGAATTGTGCATTTCAGTCTACAAAGTTTCACATGTTTATGTAAAAAGTGAATATCATCACATTTTTCTCCACTTTGGTCTGTATTAGCATGTTCCTTTTGCAAAAAACTTGAATTTCTCATTTCTTAGTAGCCCACATATTCTTTTGCTGCATCTGAGGGCCTGATTATGGTGTGTTGACTGAGTCTGGCATATCTAATCATGTAATGAATTCTGCTGGAGGTAACAGCAGAGGTTGTAGTGTGTGTTATTCTGTGTGCGAATTGCTGGGCTGCTGCCTGTCAGAGTGGTCTGGTGTGGTGACTGACACCCGTTGCATCCTGTTCACTTTGTCTCCTGCCACTACGAGTTCCCTTGGAGGTGCCCTCTCCTACCAATTTACCTGTCACTGTGTCCAAATCTCTCCTCAAGAGGCTCTTTGATGATATTTACAAGATACAAAGTACTTCCAAAGACAGTAAGAACTTCTAGATTATTTCATTGTTTATTTTGTTTCCAGCATCTTCTAAACTAGAGAGCCTTTATTGTAGGATTATCTTTATATTCTTTCCCACAGGCTGACCTGTGGTGTTTTTTCTTGGTAGATAACAACTATGCAATATAAAATAAAAGAATGCCAGATGCTCTGTAACAAAACAGAAGACTGACTACCTTTTCATCCTCTCTGCAAGCCAAGTTGTGTTCTTTAATGCATCATTTCATTCACTGTATCAGAAGCAGTGAAATTCCTTTTTAGACATAAGAGAAGCAATAGAGACACTACCTTAAACAAGGTCTGTGTACAAAGTCCTTCCAAAGACTTTGTTGCTGACTGGGCTTTACAAAGGCCAGAATTTAGATGTGTGCAGCTTAAAGAAGTGACTGAATTCCTTAGTTACTTGAATTCCCACCACAAGTGTAGGTGTGTGTGCTTTTCTTGCACTGAAAAGATACACCAAAAAGTCCTAATTCCCTCATCAATATCTCCTGAAAAGAATCCACAACCTCCCAAATATTAGTTGAATATTGGTTGTAGCATTCAAAAGTTAGTTGAAAAGCAGAATAATAAGTCATGTTTTTCTCTTTAGCAACTGCCTCATCTTTCTTGCCACACTCACGCTGTAGCATATTTTTTTAACATAAAGAAGTTTAGCAGCTAAGAATAAAGTATGGACCCACAGTGAAAAAAATAGCAGAATTCCTAAGTAAGATGCATTAGTAACAGATTTTATATCTGTTTTAACACCAGTTTTTGGCATTAAGTGTTTTCCAGACTGGGAAATAAAAGCAGAGCCAGTGAGCTGCTGTGCCAGGTACACCCCAAGCCACCAAAAGGCAGAGGAGCTTTAGCACTGTCCTGTGCTCCTCTGCCTTGGGGGGGACCAGGGCAGGTGGCCTGGGTTCAATGGTCCCACTTGGAGGCATATTCCTCTGCTGGGCACCAACCTAAAGCCATACACTTTTCCCATCCTGGGAGTACTCTGCTGTGCCATAACATAGTCAAGTCTCCCTGTCAGAGTAAGCAGATGTCTGAGAGTTGTGTAGATACCCAATACAAATTTGGTTCTTCCATACTCACACGCCTTCAGGTCGGGTCCAGCTCAAGATACCAAAGTGCCACAGTATTAATTCTGCAAAGCTGGGAATACCACAAATTTCTGAGGGCAGGATGTATTTTCCCCCACCTTGGTCTATTTGTTCATTGCCTGACAACTGTGTGTTGCAATTCTATCTCTTTTCATTCTTCAATATTGTTACTGCAGTGTAAGTTATAGTTCCTGGTGGGAATAGTCAATATTTACAAGATTGCTCATTGTATAGGCTTTTGGTCAGGTAACAATGAACCAAATTGGAGTAATCCTCTTGCATTTTAAAGCTCCATACATACTGGTGTTTGTACATTAGCTAAAACAGTAGCACCTAATAACCTAACCTTTGGGAAGAAAATGAAATAGCAGAGTAGGATTTGATAAGAGCTTTTCAATCCCCTAAGTAAATCCAGAGCCTCAAAAACTTGCTTGATTTGAATACCTGATATTTTTCTTAATTTGAAGCAGGGATGGTCACAAAACGATTACATGTAAGTTTCCTTATATTAAATGTTTTGTCCAAAATACAAAGTCCCAGGTAGTACCTTAGCCCCAAGAACTGTACCTAGTTAGAAAGACTGAGGCAGTCAGCAAATACCCTGTGGGATTTTTCTAATAGTCACAACATGATTTTCCTTAACAACTAACCCAAGCTTCACATGACAAGAAAAATAATAACTTACAGGCTTTTAATAATGTAATTTAGCAATAACCATTATAAAACTAGTGAAAAGCAGTCTCAAACTTCTTAGTGCCATTCCTTAGTTTCTCTGGCTTTTGATAGCTAGTGAAGGCTAATCTCTCTGCAGATACAATATTACACTAAAGTAGTTTTTTTGGGGATATAGTGAATAAACAGGATACGTTTAGCAGGAGTAGAGAAAATAGCCCACTTGGAAGCATACACTGAATAGTCTCCAGAGATCAATTATGCCTTCCTCAGTTGCTAGTTTATCTCCAAATCTTTAATTACAAAGTATTTGTATCTCTTCTGTTTCATATTGTATATTGTGTATAATCAATTTTATATGGAGTATAAAGTTCTACTGAAAACTTGAAAATTATTGGAAGTGCATTCCTCTTGTCTCTATGACTTAAATTGATTGGTTGGTGATTTTTTAAAGAGTTTCCATAAAGATGAGTGGCAAATCAGAACAGTAAGAAGAAACCTTGACAAAAGAGAACATTTAAAGAGAAACTTGGCATTTGCTATGACATACTCTTTGTAGGTCATTCATACCTTCATTTGTAGGTAACATTCGTACCTTCAAGGTGTTTTCACAAGATCAGTGCTTCTCAGGGTCTCTCTTCCAGAGGCAGTTTAGAAGTGTTTTTGAGACTCCATTTGAAAGAGAAATCAAAGATACTGAAAATGCCTCTTGTGAAATTTCTCTAGGTGGACTAATCGATAACAGTGTTAAAAATTGGCCTAGTACTTAAGAGTTACAGCACTTTTTAATACATTATTTATAGCACTGCTGAGGAACTGGCAAGAGGTCTTGTGGACAGTTAGACAAGCACAGGATCAGAGGTGTCAGACTACTTTGGGTGGGATACAGAAGGCTTGATTTAAGTACCTGAAGTAACTATTGCTTACCTTATGTATAGAACCCCTGCTCCAGGGACTGATGCAGTTGCCTTTGAGTAAGAGCCATGGAATTACTGCATAACAAAGAATAGTGACAGCCTGCCATGGATGTCGGCAGTGGAGAGTGACAAATGTGCCTGTGAGGGGCGACAGCCTGTGGGATGCAGAGCATTTTGGAGGCAGGGCATGCAGCTCCCCTCCATGTTGTGCCCTGCTCCCTTCCCAACAGGGATCCCCAGGCAGTGAACCAGGCACTGGTTCAGCAGACACATTCTCTTGTCCTGCTCTCTCTCATGCCTCTGTATGCATCTGTGTAGCTAACAGGAGCCAGGAACTGGTTAGTGGCATGCCTGTCCTATGCCAGCCTTTAAGCACTCCTGAAACCGTGTCCTTGGTAGGCTGTAACTCAGAAAGGTTTTTCATACAGAAGCACCAATGATTGAGAAGTGCAGGGGACAGACTGGCTCGAAGAAGACTTGTGAAAACATCGGGACTACTGAGGGACACAGTGGACCGAGCTGACAAACCATATTCTATTGACCATTCAACAGCTGATACTAAAGCTATAATGATAAAATAAGAAATATGTGCAAAGAATCTTTTAAAATAGTGATACACCTTCATATAATTGAGCACGTATTTATAACCTTGCTTTGCACAAGGTTCATGTTTCAGTTGTTTATATTCCCTGTTTCTGCTTGGTTTCTGTAATATTTATATGCCTTTCAGGTGGCATTCAGGAAGACTTTTGCTTCAAGTATGAAGAAATAGTTAAACCTGAGCAGGTGAGTTAAGAGTTGGAACCCAAACTATGCTTTGCATTACCAAATCCCCCAAAGCTCCATTGTTCTTGTATTTGAGGTTTATATAAGATAACTGCCTGGTTTCTCTCCTATGCCTGTAAATGATTATATGCTTCTCATTTCCTCTTGGTACATTAACCTCTTGGTACTGCCACTAATAGCAATACAGCCTCCATGTGGTAACCTAGTTATTCACATCTGTGACTTCTTTAATCTTTGTCCAAATTCCCATTTCTGCCAACGAATGTATCAGGCACCAAGATAAGACCCCGGGAAATGTAACCCTTGCCCCAAATAACCTGTAATGAACTGTAATGTTTTATCATAAAAACTGTACTTTGCACAATTGTGTAAAAGAGCAACCACCTGCCTGCCAAATCCGCAGTGCTCCCACTCCATGGCCCTGACGCCAGGATTCCCGTGTTTTGCCTGTGGGATTAGCTGCTGCCTGCTGGTTCTTTCCAGAGCTATGCCCACTGACTGGCAGCACGAAGGCAACATTGTTGAGTTTGTGCCCTGCACGAATCCATGCATGGTGCAGAGGGGCAGAGAAGGCTGCAAGGTTCCCTTAGTGCAGGCTGTTCTAGGCACACACAGAAGAGCTAGAAGGAAGCACAGCAAATACAGCCAAAAGACTCCATGCTGAAAATAATTCAGTCTAATGCTAGTTATTTTCTTCTTGGGCTTTGAGACAGGAATTATGGCACCTTATAAACCTTCCTTTTAGTGTGTATATGTGTGCAGGCTTTGGTCATATGGATCGCCCCCTGAGAAACCTTTGTTATTCTAAAATGTGTCCTGACTCCAGTTCCACCAGTTTGCTCTAATCTTCCTTTTCATAAGAGCTGTATAATTCTATGGCACTCCATCAAGGAAAAGGCTTAAACTATATAATGAAAAAGTTGTTCAAAATCCCAAGTAGAAACCTGTTTATTGCTACATGTAACATAAGATTAAATTTATTAATAAGCCTAAACATGTTCCAGGCATCCCAAGTAAAACACACTGTTAGCTAGCTCAGCAAATACTAGTGAAGCTAAAATGCCAATTTGCAAATAAACCAGCTATTATCAAAAGAGGAAACATTGACCTTTCATTGAGTAGTTCAGCTATTTGAATAATTTTGCATGCCCCCTGTATCTTTCTTTGGCAGCTTGTATTTCTGGATAGAGCTTCAGGTCCTGAAAAATGAGTGGTATATGAGCTCAATAGCTCTGCTTTCTCCCTGTGAGGAACCATGTTATGTGAGGAACAGCTCCCAGCTGCTGTGTCACTGCTGCTCCCACACACTATAAACACCACTGTTGAAAGTAGCTATGGGTCATGGGCTGTAGGGTCTTTGGTGGTGTTATCACCCTTATTGCTCAGCCTGTGCTGTATGAAGCAAAACACAATTCTAAATGACCATGGAGGCTGTCGAGCGGCGACAGACAGGTTCTCAAAGACAAAGAGGCTAAAACTAAAAAGACATGTGCAGCTCTCAAGGGGTAGCTAAGTGCTTTGGAAACACTTCAGCAAATGCTACTCAACTCTTCAGGCCTCTAAACACATTTAATATCTGGTCTCCAATATAGTTTTGGAGTTCTTTATGTTCACCTTATTATTGCTCAATCCTCTGAGCCAGGCTATATAATTACAGACAGGCTGCAGATGGCTACTAGGACAAGCCTGCAGGATACATAACAAAGACATTAAGTGTCTGCAGCAAAGCTGCACAGGTGAAGTTGCATGTTTGGGCTTGAGATTGTCTAACTGCTGATTTTCACATAGAAAGGTTCTGTGCTCTTCTCCCTGTCTTACTTCTGCCTTGGCCCTCCTCCTTTTATGTGCACTGGCTTGTGTTTTCTGACCCTGCACCAAGCCAATTCAATTTACTGGAACTGAGAAGAATATTAAACTGGAAAAAATGTGAATTGTTTGTGATAGCATATGGAGTTGACTGAAGAGCACCAAAGCTAATGCAAAAGATAGGATGGGATTGTGTGACTGGGTCTGGAAGAGGAGGAAAAGGAAACAGGAGCTTTATAGAAGTGGCAGGCTGGCTAATGTGCCTTGTGGTAAAGTGCCACCACTGCTGAATAACAAATGGCCAAATTGTGTTCATGCACAGTGCACCTTCAGCATCATCCTGCATAAACATGTTATCTTTGTTTGTCATTATGGATTTGTCTTTCACAAAGTGGGCATAAGTGGATAGAGCTGACACTGCAATATGACAGATCAGCCAGTGAGACACCAGCAACAAGGCTTTGCTCTGAGGGAAGATGGTCAATAATACTGGCATATTTTGTAAGCCCGTCTCTCAGATCCCTCCAGGAGATAACAATAATCTCTCTTGCCATCTCCATGGGACTTACATAGACTTTCTTTCTCTCTCTCTCTCTTTTTTTTTTTTTTTCCATTTGTTTGTTTAGCTGGGTTTCTTCCCCCTATCACAAATTCTGGAAACAGATCAGCTTTTCATCTTCCTCTCAAAAATCTGTAGAGAAGCAAGACAGCAAATAAATAAACAGCAATGAAGTGTACTGCCCATGAAGGATTAAACATCATTCAGCTGGAGGAAAAGAAGAAAGTCTGATTGGCAGCAACTAGTAATCACTCCAGCATTTCAAAGTTTTTTCCAGAGTAACTGAAGACATTTTCTGTTGCTGTTGAGGTCAAAGACAATATTTCCATTGGCTGCAGTCGGGGCAGTTTTAATCCCTTAAGTTTTGAACAGTCCCGTTTTGGAATCTAAAGTAATAAAGCATGATACTCTTTCAGAACTGGGTCAGTTATCTGATGTGTGGATTCATCATTCCTTTTGACATTTATCTGATTGTATCCTCATTCTTCTGTTGAGGTTAGTTTAAGAGAAAAGGCACCTCCCAAGCTATCCTCCCTTAAAATGTCATCTGAGGCTTTCTTTTCCACTTTTTAAACTTTGTGAGAAGTACAGCTTCAGCCCCATTAAAAACAAAACACAGCAAGAATAACTCATGTTCCTCACGCAACAGTGTCTTGGGGTGAACACGGCAGTGACTCACTGTTGCTGTTGGCTCCTTGCTTTGGCCAGGCAGGTGCAGCTGGCAGATATGTGGGAGCATCCGGTGTATGACAGCAATCCACGCCAAAACACTGACAACCCCAGTTGTCAGGGAGCAAGGCAGATGCTTGG
This sequence comes from Campylorhamphus procurvoides, assembly GCA_013396655.1. Lineage (NCBI taxonomy): Eukaryota > Metazoa > Chordata > Aves > Passeriformes > Dendrocolaptidae > Campylorhamphus > Campylorhamphus procurvoides. The sequence continues at coordinate 58,711 of WBMV01008446.1, forward strand.
ACATAAACTACAAAGGATAGCCAAGACATCCACATGGGGCTGAAGATACAGCATAGGACCTATTGAGTTCTCATAAATTCTGTGTTGGCAGCTGGGGGCTGCAGGGATGTGCTAGAGTACTCAAGAGGGCATCTACATGTGAAAACTTGCATCTTTATTGAAGATCCCTAGAGCTGGTATGTTAAGAAGTCACGGATGAAAGAGCTAACCCACACAGAGGGCATACTTGCTGGTTTTCCTGAACAGATTCTCCTCTGAAACCTTTAAGTGGATAATGGTTTACACTTTAACTTTTGGGGTTTTTTTTAAGAAACAAGCTATTTGTGCTGATTTTTTCTTTGGAATAGCATATCGGTTCTCTTGACAGCCTGAAGGTTGAGGTTCCCATGTTGCAGATGTCACTGCCTTACAGGCAGCTCTCTCAGCCCAGTGCTTCTGGTATCACAAATTGCCTCCTGGGAAGGTGGATGGATGGTCTGCCCTCAAGTGGACAGATAACCAAAACTCAAGGACCAATCTGTCCTTTAGGTGGACAGATCTCCTTTGAAGAGAGGAGTCTGTCCTTCTTTGTGTGTGCATGTAGGCATTGGATGCAGTGATCAGAGAGAATTTCATGCTTTCAACTTCATGTTTCCCTATGATACCTTCAGGTATTCTCTACTTTATAGTATTCTGTACTGTGCAAACACATCCTACAGTCAGTCAGCCTGAGGACACTGGTGTAACTGTGCCCAGCAAGAGTAAAAAATTTATATTTTCTGTGGTAGAACTGAGATACACTGGTCTCTGAAAGACTGGCTTTTAGGGTTGAGTGAGGATCTTTCAGGGAGGGTGGGAGTACTGCCACAGTAAATACAGCTGGACATGGCTCTGTCACACAACCTGAGTACACAAGACCTGAGAACCAGGTTTTCACAGCTGACTTAGTCTGCAATTTTTAGTTTACTATCTTGGGTTATTAAATCATGAAACTCAGTTGCAGTTGAGTTGAACTTTGAGAATAATTACATAAAATATTACTTTCTAATTTCCTATTCAGAGCTGCACTGGGAATGAGTTCAGTAAACAAAAGAGAGTGCAGAAGATCAGCGCTAATAAAGATCCTGCCTAGAATTTCATTAAGAAATCTTACTGTTCTTGTGAACTGAACGAAGTAGGGATCTCTTGAAAGGAGCATGATGCAGTTGTATCATGATACATACACAACGGGATGTCACATTAAAGACAACCTCAATTCTGGCATTTCATGACATTAAATGGATTTACTTTGCTATAATAATTTTCTTTCAGTGCAGGGCCATTTTTGCTTGGGTTGTATGTGTGAATAACCTCCTAGGCTTACAAAAAAGGGAAGATGAAAATGCAGGCCTATATACACACCACACATCTTAGCAATTACGCATTCATCAGCAAGTTAAGACATTCTTGATTCATAGCACCATCCTCTGCCCTTTGAACTTCTACACTTAGAGACAGGCTACCCTCCCCAGGGAGTCAGTTCCAAGAAGATGCTGAGACACCTATGTTCCCACTGCTTTTCACACATTATATGCTGATAAAATAATCTTGTTTATTTTCAGCTCCAGAAGAATTTGAGATGAACAGAGCGCAGAACTGTCTGGACATTTCCTTTCTGTAATTTCTTTGTGGTAAGTGTGTATCTGGTGCTGATCCCTTGGCTCGGTGTGCTGATCCTTGCCTTGGAGCCTTCACACGAGCATGAGGCTGGCCCCAGTATGTGTGGGGACAGCTGCCCACTGTGTGGAGATGGCACAATCTGTCAGACCCTGCTTGATTCAGAAACCTCCACAAACTGGAGGAGCAGGGCCTCCTGAGAACTTCCAACCCATTTTTGTTGTCCTTGGAATTTGAGGAGTGTATTGTATAGTACAATCCACACCTCTCCAACTGGGAAAATCTTCATCAAATTCATAGCTACTGAAGAGCTTCCTGAAGAAACAGCTGTAGTTTTTTTAACCTAGGAAACATGGGACGTTTCCCACCTGCTCATGTTCTCAACAGTGACTGAACTGCCCCTCCCCACCAAAAAAAGAGAAGACATATGTCATGTCTTTTCTTATTCTCAGCAATAACAACCATTTTTGTCAACATTTTCTAATGACAGACACTCTTTTCACCCAGGGTGAAAAACTTCAGCTGTATGAAAGTCTTGTAGAGTCATATGAAGAACTTCAGGTGAGAACTGCTGGACACTCTTTCCTCTAAATACTGCTGCCAGTTATGTATATGGTACCAGTCAGAAAACACTAAACAGAACCCAGTCAGGAATTATTTGTTTCTGTCATGATTTTGTAATTAAAATATTCTTTTTCCTTAAGGAATATAACTTCATTTTCCCCACTAAAAAATAAAGACATTAGTGGCTATTCAGTAACATATTGCACTTGTATTTGTGAAGGAAGCAAGTTTCTGCATCTCAGATTTCTGCATTTGATAAGTTGTCCCACTTGCACACCAACTTCTTCAAGATCTACAGAGCTGCTCAGTGGCAGAATTCAAAATAGAATTAAACCCAAGAGAGGAATCAGAAGATAGAAACTGTCCTAGTTGATGGGGAAATTTTGATTGACTGCACTAAGGGTGTGGTTTATTTTAAATATTCTAATCCTTTTGAAATACTAAGAGATCTAAAAGCAGAAGCTGCAACTTTGAAATGGAACATTGTTATTTGTGGGGATGATATCAAAAGTGACTGGAATTGCCAAATAGAGGACCTTTCCTGGATCAGGCAGTACTTTAATTACTGACCTATCAGTAGGGTCTGTTTCTGAAAGTTTAACATCACTATTTTATAATAAAGCATAAGCTGCTATATTTTAGCAAATACTGACCACATTCCCTGTTCCTTCTGTCAGCCTGGCCAGTTCCGTCTGAACTAAGTAGCTTTCTTATGCTCCCCTAAAATCTCTGCTTTCTGCTTCAATCTCAAACTGCTTGGAAATGGTTACAATTTGTGGATGTGTATCTTTGTAGTTGTTGTTTGGCCATACTATGGTTATATATAATCAATATGGTATGTTTGTCATGGTAAGCTACATCAATATGTGGCAATAGCACTATGAAAATCAGGTCTCCAATATCTTGGTAGTCAGAGACCCAACATGATGCTATTTGGAGCCATCTAAAAGGATCAAATATTTTTTAAGGAAATAAATGAGCAGATCCTTTTTATTGGTTCCTTTTGGTTTTCTCTTGATATATCACCAAAGGAAGCAGAAAGATAAGGAATTTTTTTCAGAGAAAATTCATCCATTTCTTATCTTTGTAAAACTTTGTCTGGTCTCCATCCTTGAGCAATGTCATGTTATTTCTCTAATAAAAAGGTCAGTGACTCAGCATCTCTAGCTTGTAATTCAAAATCAGGTGAAAAGTTTGAACAGCATGCCAGCATTTCATCCTGGTGTCAATGTATTATCTTCAGGAGAGACCAAAGGGCAGCCTTCTGGAATGCAAATAAATGAATACATTTAGCATTAATTGTTTTTAAGTTCTCTGCATGTTTTCCAGATGTCACCTGTTCTTCCTAAATTACTTTAATTCCTCAGTTGGATTGACAGATTAAATTTGTCACAAACTTTGCCAATTTCCGACCAAAGCTGGTAGGAAACATTCCAAAGCAGAAAAAGGGGTAATTATGACAAGCAGTATTTTCTCTTCTGGCTGGTGATTTGGTTTATTTTAATCACCTGCCCTATAAATTATTTCTAAAACTTCAAGTGGATAATGCAGATGTAAACAGAATTTTGGGACTCCAGAGAGCACAGCTTGCACAGGAATTTCAGGAGAATAAAATAGTTTCAGAAATTAAACTCAGACAACTTTCTTTTAAGTGCACTTATCTTTGTGGAGAGAAGGGAAGAGCTGGAGGAGGCAGCCTCAAAGTATTTGTGGGGACAATACTTTGCATTGGCACAGGGCTAGGCTGGTCCAGGAACCTCTTGGAGGAAGAGCACCATGTCTGGGTGTCTCTTGCCCATGTCAATGAGCAGCACACATGGAGGTGCCTTTTACATTTCTCATGCTCTGATAGGACTCAAATTTCTAATTCATTTGTCAAGGTGCTTAGTCACTACCAACTTGAAGTATAATTAATGACACAAAAAGCTTAAAGCATAGCTAAAATAATGACACAAAATGTTCTATATGCTCTATATAATGTTATTTGTATAACATAATGAAAACATAATTTGTTTGTAACATGTTTCTACATTTGCTGAATGTCTCTGGTCTCAGCCTATGCCATGTCTCACGTGTCATGTGTGCTTCTATAATCTGAAAGGTCTCTGTACTTTCTATCCAGTCACAGATTCATAGAATCATAGAATATGCGGAGTTGGAAGAGACACATCAGGATCATTGCGTCCAACTCCTGGCCCTGTGCAGGACATTCCAAGAATCACACCCCGTATCTGAGAGCATTGTCCAAATACTACTTGAACTCAGACAGGTTTGGTGCTGTGATCACTTCCTTGGATAGGCTGTTCCAGTGCTTAGCCACCCTCTGGGTGAAAAAACTTTTCTTCACACCTAATCTAAACCTTCCCCAGTTCAGCTTTCCTGTCACTGGTCACAAGAGTGAAGAGATCAGTATTTGTCCCTCTGCTTCTCCTCATGAGGATGATCTGTTGGCCCCAGTTCACATGAACAAACTTGCTGGCAAACCAATAACTTTTTATTAGCATGATATATTAAGCATGAAACACCTACAGCCACGTGGCACAGCTCTGCTATGCTGTCAGTAGAAGGAAGCTGATGCTGCTTCACCAGGTTAGTAAGAAACACTATCAAAGACATTGGAGAAAATCTTTATTTTATTAAACTCCATGTTCAAACTTGTAACACATTATAAGGAAGATACCAATTTTTTTTTCTATTTTTTTCTTTCTGTTTGTAATCTTAATTACCATAAAATCATGGGTTTCTCTGACTCTCAGTGGATACAGCAACCTGGACCTGTGAGCCAGTTCCCCAGGATCTAGCAGATGCTCCTTTGCCAGTGCAAAAGATGCTTCTAACCCTGTCCAGTTCCTTCATCCATGCAAGAAACCCTGGCCAGTGGGCTGAGGCTGCGGGAAAACTTGCTGAAAGATGGATCTTTCATCGGAACTGCCAGATTCATTGGGAATGCTTCACAGGCGTACACAAATTTTGACCAATGCAACAAACCAGAGGGTTCCCCCTGCTGGGCTGGGGTGGGGAGCAGGACACAGTCTTGCTGGACGTGCTGCCCATAAGCTGGTAGCTTGGCCTTTCTTCAGCAGAGCTGGAAGAGTGGAAATTGTGAGATCCTCAGCTTTGTGCGAAGATTCAGCAGGTCTGTGCTTGGACCCAGAGGGGCCAGCCCATGAATCCAGCTGCTTCAGCTCACCCTGCCAGTCCCACCAAAGAACAGGCAGTGCGCCACGAGGGCTGCCACGAGGCTCCCATGACTGCTTCGCTTAGCTTTTCAAAATCTGGTGACTTTTCTGTAGCGAATACTTTCAGGATCATCTCTCCGGGCATTTTCAGTTTGCAATCCAGTTCCAAACAATGGCTGCTCTTTGCAGAGTCTATGACATGTGCAGCCCAGTTGCAGAAGCAGTCACGTGCTCTCAGTGTTCCTGGAGAAAAGGCTGAAAAGGACTGCTCTGCTAGGGCTGAGAAGTGTTTTCAGGGGTAGGAGTTGTATTTTGAGCTGATGTTAGCCATAATTTGTGCTAAAAGATGTAGCATTGGCTCTTTCACCTGCTCATTCCTACCCTCTCCCTTGAGTTTGCACAAGCCTGGTCTGAAGAACAGAGGAATTCATCCAGCTGAAATTTCTGACAGTGAAAGCAAAAACACAAGCTGCAGTCTGGCTTGGAGTTGTGGTGTGGTCTTCCATCCAGCCACATGAACATGTGTGCCCACAGGAGGCTGGAGGGGAGGGAGAGAGCCGTCTGTGCAGGGGACTAGAGAGGTGGTCTCTGGGAGCTTCTGCTTCCTCACAGGGTGAGGTTATGTGGGATGGCTGAGCCTGGGGGTAGCTGTTACCTGGGGACAACACAAGCCACCTCCAGCAAAGCTCTGAGAGCTTTGGTAAAATTTTTCTGATCCTTATTTCCCTGTGCTAGGATGGCACACACACAAGCACCAAGCTCCCCACCACAGCATGCCATAAGAAGGATGGAGGTGCTAGAGCAGCTGCCTCTGAGCAGGAGACCCTCAAACAAGATTCTCTGTGCAGTCACCAAAATTGCAGTGACGGGCATGTGGCAACCTGGGCTGAGTATGTGAAACGGCCTGTCGGACATGCTGGGAGGCGTCCCCAGCCCAGCTGTCCTGGCATTTCACTCATGAGGTAAGTCATGAGCATTTATTGTACAGTTATATGTTTAGGACACCTTTTCACAATGAAGTTGCATAAAATGACTTTTGTTGAGAAGTCAATTCAGGTTCGAGGACCACTTCTACATCTGCACAGTAGTCCTTAACAGGAATTTTGCCAGCTAGATCCAGGCTTAGAGAAACAGAGCCATGTTTCTCAGGCTGTCCTCAAAAGAGGGCATGCGAGAAAAAGTTTCAAGGTCCTTTACTAGTTAATGGTTGTTTTTTCTGTTTTGCAATACAGAACAACTAAATATTCTCATCTTGTTGGAACCTCTATATCTTATTTGACTTCTCTTTCACCTTCTTTCTTTCATCACCTTCTTTCTTTATCTGGGACTGAAAAAAATATACATTAATTCCTGGAAAAGCTTGCAAAACCCAAAAAGGTAAGTGAACTAGTTTCACCTTTGTAGAACAGGTCAGCTTGTTGGCACTTGTTCTCAATGTGGGGTGGTTTTATCTGCAGGGAAGATGGTGGTGACACCACCACTGAGGTGCTTTGCTCTAACCACTCACACATGCACAGAGGCTGTTGAGCAAAAGGAAAGAGCTCAAAAGTCGCAGAGAATGGCTTGGAGACAAAAAAACCTGCTGTATAGAAGCTCACATTTTTTCTAAAGCTATTATGGGGATGTGTGATTTTCTGAATTTATTTTTTCAAAGAAAAAAATGTTATCTCCATTTGAGACTTCTGTCATTTCCCATATATTCTCTACTTTAATGAGCAGATGGGAATGTTATGCAGGAACTATTTGGCGCAGCTTTATGCAGTTTGTTAGGTGGGAGATCAGACCTTAACTATTTAAACCAGATTTACAGGCATGGAAACTAGAACAGACTGGGTGATCCCAGCAAGTAATTTATTAGTTGAATGTAGCATCTTTCTCTGTGGAAATATGCACAAATATATTTTTGTTTTCTCACTTTTCCCATTGGGAAGATTTTTTTGATTTTTCAGCCTAGCATCCAGATGAAGGAGACCTTCAGTGATCCCAATGTCCATCCATCTGTCCTACTCTGGAAACTTTTAAACCAACTGCCACACTTTGATATCATGCAGTAGTGTGACAATGCTCAAAAGCATTAGGGTAGGATTCACTAAGTTTAGACTTCTACAGTATCAATGTCTTAACCTCAGATAGTCCCCTTAGGTTGTCCTTACAGTTAGTGGAGACCAGCTGGCACATTTAACCATGATTCAAATGACCTGATTTAGATGTCTATTTTGGGATAGGTTGAATCATGGACTAAGAGTGTCTTTCTCTCTTTTCTGCTTAGTTAGGATGATCAGCTGAGATGAAGAACAGTGCAATAGTGGAATTTTCTGCGCAACTGCTAAAGACTGGCTCTACTTAAGAAAGGAAATTTAATGAGGCAAAGCTGGAGTGTGTCTTCACCAGCAGTGGTGGGGCCAGTCACTGTGGCTATCAGGGTACCAGCCAGCACATACCTCTTGTCAGGGAGTGAAGGGAGTTCATGCTGCCCTTCACCTACGTGGTATTTAGAGATTATGAGAAGAAAACGAGTGTGCAGCTGAGGTGAGAAGAAAGTCATAAAGGGCTTTAGGATCAGAAGAGATTATTGTGTTGTGCAGGTAAGAAAATAACACACTGGTTCAAATAAATAAGGCTTCACTGGGATTACTGCTCACAGAAGTAAATGCTTATTTCCAGGAACTCACTACAACTCTGCATGCTGTGACAGCTCAGATAAAACAAACTCTAAAATAACTTTCAATATTTAGAGGTCAAGCCCAACCTCTGATCAGCTTGTGATGTAACTTAGTAATTTTCCATTTCCAACCTGAAGCAAATTTTCAAACACACACCTTTGGTGTTTTTTTTCCCCAAAGCATTCTCTCTTCTCTGAAAAAGTAATTATAAACACCTCAAAGTCACCCAATTATTTTCTCTGAAAGTCCCCAGGCCTACTAAAGTCTTGATGATGATTAAGGGGTTGCTATACCAAAACTGCTGCCTAGGATCAATTGTTTCTGTTTCCTGTTACTTTCTACCTCATGGCTCCCAATCCAAGTTTTTTGGTTCAGAGAAATTCTTTGTTGTGCACAATAAAAGTCTTGGTCAACACAGCTGAGTCTGTAAAATTTATGGTAATGCAAGTAAATAAATGAAAATACACTACTGCAGTTCTGTCCTGAGTGTGTGAATATTAGTGATGTTCCTTCTATACTGAAGGGTTTGGGAGTTGTTATGACAAGGTCTCTCAAATACATTCACCACTGAGAAGTTGCCTGGTTAAGCTCAGTCACTCAGGTGTTTGTGGAAAGAGATTGAGAAGCAGGATTGAGCCATCCCTGCAGAAGCAGCAGCGACAGACAACAAAAAGAGGAAATAAAACCCCACAAAGGGCACATCTTCTGCTGATTCTCGTGATACCATTGAATGAAAAGTGTCACCATCACCTTAATAACTGTGGTAACAATTTGTGCTTTGTCACGGTGACTCTCAGTGTTTCATAAGGCAGGGCATTATTGAAGACTGGCCTTGGTGAAAAAGTAGTTGTTCCCACAAGCACATTTTCATCTTAGGACCACTTTTAAGTGCCTATTTGCTTAGTAATTTACTTTCTGGGAAAAATTCCATTCACTTTTTCATTATCAGCAAAGCATAACTCATTAGCCTGTTTTTCAGAAGGCATAACTAAGATAGCAAGTGAGCTTGTTGCTTGCTTAAAGCCACAGAGTGGGTCAGTGAGTCATCAGCAGAGCAGTTTGAATGGCAGGCAGGTTTTGTGTGTGTTTCATTCCAGGAAAAACAAAACATGAATGCAGGCTGGGAGAAAAACTTCAAGCCAAATGAACTGAAATAATCACTCATAAGCTGATGCTGTCCAGAATGTGGTTCAGAGTCCTACACTGAATGATGAACAGTGAATGCCAGATCCTCATTTCATCCTCAAAAGCTTCAGTCTCCATAAATTTCCAGCAAGATTACTGTCTGTTGTCCATGATACCTCTTTTTGGGTATCCTCATCTTTCTTGTGGAACAGCAGAAGGAAGTGTGGCACATGTGACATCCTTGTTGCCATCCCCTTGCTGAGGGAGCACAGACCTTCTGGTCATGATATAAATGAACAACTCATTCTTCAGCATTTTCCAGTCTGACTGCTTCCATTCATGCCCTGGGTTAGCAGTACTGACCATTCCTTTGTCCTCACTTTACTGCTTTTTCTGATGCTGTCACCATCCTTCATTCCTGTGTCACCCATAACTAGCCTTAACTACAATTTTTTGCCCCTGTGTTCTGATGGAGAGCCATAGGTCTGCCTTCCAGGGACTTGCTTGCAAAACACAAGTAATCCAGAGTTAGGAAGGTTCAAATGCAGTCTCTAAGGGCTGAACTACCTGCTTGCACATGTATTTGTTCTGCACCAGCCTGTTAAGGCTTAAGAATGCAAACTGTTGATGGACAGTATTTCAGGGGAGGGAAACAAAGTGTGAGAGCTTCTAAAATTAAAAGATATGACAGCCTCTGAATGAAACTTCAAGCCAACAAAATTTTCAAGTGCAGAGAAAAACAGATAATAAATGGATGGAAGTCAGTTCGAGGTGGAGGTCCTTAATGTGCCTACATGTAGGCATAGATAAAAATGCATGCTGTTTATTTTTTTTTACTGTGGAGATCAATGGATCAGTGGAGACCAGTGGCTTGATTCAGTTGCCTAAATGTTGGTGCCTTTGGAAGTATTTCAAAAGTCTGAGATGTGTCTAGCTCTTACAACACAAGGGAATCCATGTCCTTTTGGGATGGCTGGATGCCAGACAGAACACCCTCCCAATGCTAAAGCAGTGCTGGACATTTATGTGTGAATCTTGTCTCTAGGAAATACAGTCAGTAAAGCCTAAGGAGCACCTCGGCTCATCCTAAAGTAGGACTTGTGGGTGACTGAATAAATCACTTTATGTGCCTGTATTGGCTGATACTGTACTTTTGGCTGTACTGCCTGTAACTAGAGGTTTAACATCTAGTGCATATATAGATGTCTAAATTTATGCTTCCTGACCTTGGGTTACCCTGGGTATTTCAAAGGAGCCGTGGCAGGTTTGAAAGCATTTTAAGTTACACAGCAGCTAATGGCTGCAACTCCTCAGTTTCATAACTTGCATGACTGATCAGGCCTTTTTTAAGTGGTCTGCCCTTCCAAAGAGATATGATCATTCTTGGAACACTTACTTCTTATATGAACAGATCCTGCTTCTGGTAGCACGACCCAAAATGACATCTCCTCCTGCTCTGCTTCTGCTGGATGAACCAGTCTCTTTTTTGTGACTCTCTGCAACAATTTCGATCCAAGGAGATAGGTGTATCTTTTATTTCAAAGGGAGGTTTGATGAAGAAGAACTCAAGCCGCTGCTAACAGCTTAGGGTGTTATTTATTACTCACGTAACACTGTAAGAGAGTTCTGCATTGAGTTTTAGTACATGACTTATGATCTTCACTTTCATTTTTTTCAGCTTTGTTAAGATTCCTTTGGAGTCTAAGTGCTTTGCAGTTCACCTGGCCTGTCACATCTGTTTCTCCTTCAGAAGAGCTGATCTGTTACTTCTGGCAATGTGGCCAAGGTATCCTTTTGCCAGAACTTGCTTGACATCAGCAATGAAGCAAAGAGACCCTGAAAGGTCACTGACAGCCCCTTTGGCTGCTTCAGTGCATTTGCTATTGTTCCTCTGAGTGTGATCTAATGGAAAGCAAAATATTCTTATTATAGCAAACCATAATTCACTGGCTGAACTCTCAAGCATATGCAGTGACCAGTGTAACAGCTTCAGAGCAGCAGCTGGGCCAGGAATCTGTTGGCTGCACCATTCTCCCAGCAACATAGGAAATAACTGTTTTTCCCATCTGTTAAATGTCAGTAATTTAAGAAATGTGTTCATACTGCTCTGGGATGAAAGCAAAATATGGTCTTGCAACAACTTGTCAAGTGCTGAGATACTAGCATATAGGGCACTGGTTTGGGAAGCTGAAATGTATTCACATGCATACCCCTGCAAGGGTGGTAAATATTAAATTATGTATTTGAACTGCAACAGCTCTGACAGAGGAGACTGAAAAACTTTCAAATAGGTTGATGGTGAGATCATGTATCTGAAACATGCAAACCAAGTTCCTGGTGTGAGCCAAAAAGATGAAAGACATATGTCCACCCCAGTTAAGGCTGTCCTTTTCCCTCTGAAAGAGGAATGGTACTCTCTTGTGGTAACCAAAAATTCATTCTGAAGCCGAGGGGTCTTTTCCTGATGCTGATGCTGCCAAACATCATGCACCGTTGTGCACTTTGATTTTAGTGAATGTGAATTTTTCAGCTCTTCCTCGTTGAATTACACTGCATTTGTCGAATCCTGGCACCGGGCTGTTGGGATCCTCCAGAGGTATGAGTCTTTTCTCCCAGTATGTTTGGGGGCAGCAGATGGACATGCCGCAGGGACACTCCGGCTCTGGCTGTCCCAAGGGACCGGGACTGTGTCCCGCTGTCCCAGGGGACGTGTCCGGCTGTCCCAAGGGACCGGGACCGTGTCTCGCTGTCCCAAGGGCCCGGGACCGTGTCCCACTGTCCCTGCCCCGCTGCCCTGCTTGGCTCCCGCCCCGGGACCGCAGCTCCGGTCCTTTGCTGCCCTCCAGTGTCTCCTTCCCAAAACAACCCAGGAGAGCAAAGCCCTTAAGAGGAGATGCTCCGGCGGGATGCATGAGGATCTGGCGCCGAATTGAAGACGGACTTTAATTCGCTGGACAAACAGTGTGTCCTTGACTAAAGGCAAAAAATCGAAGCGCTCAGCTGACATTAAAGTAGGCTGAGAAAGGCAAGCTTTGCTACGTTCAGGAAAGCAACAGGGCACGCCTGGTTATCTGAGTAGCTCTTCGGAACTCTGCCTTATCAGAGACATTCCCTGCATAACCATTTGCATCGTGGCATTACAGTCGTGATTTGTTCTGTGGCCGATTTAAGAACACAAGTTACAGACTGCAAGATCTTTAATTTGAATTTATTCTCTTAATTTAGGTAAGTAACTTCAACGAATTTCCTGTTTGGCTCAGAATAGTCCCATACATGAAAAACACAAAACAAAAGCAGTCTGTTCGATTTGGCTGTTTCTAATTAAATTCAACAGAATTCCGATTCTGCTCAGCTAATCTCACATGACTACAGAATCCTGGAGTCTCAGAATGGGTAAAGTTGGAAAGGACCTCAGTGGGTCATCTGGTCCAACCTCCCTGCTCAACCTGGTGCATCCTGGAGCACATGGCACTCGATTGCATCCAGACAGTTCTTGAACATCTCCAGTGAGGGAGACTCCACAACCTCCCTGGGCAATCTGTGCCAGTGCATGGTCACCAGCAGAAGCAAAGTTTTTCCTCATATTCAGGTGTAACTTCCTGTGCCACATAGGGATTCTAGTTAAAGAATGCATCCTGTCCTTCAGATGAAAAAAGAGCATGTTGCCATAGGTGTCGGTAATATTTGTCTTGTAATAATTTCACAGAAAGACGCAGCATACCAATTTATAGGCCTCTACATTATAATGGACACCATAAATCTCTGCAAGACCTATATCTAAATTATGGATAATTTACAGAAAACCAGCTTTCACTAATATTTTCACTCATATTAACTGGTTTTGATGGAATATTATGACATAATAAGTTCTGAAATATATTTGCAATACAGTTTTCTCAGCCCCTTAAGAAACAAGGGAAATATTACATGAAATAAAGGATCCAGATAGTTTCTACTTCAATCCATGTTTACTTTAGCATTTCCAAGCATTTTGCATTTGTCAAGACTTGCTTAAAATAGTTTTGCTTTTATATCATAGTATAATTGTAAGTTGTCTTTCTATCAGTTTCTACAATACAGACTCATGGCTCGACTTCTCAAAATCATCCCTGAATTTTGAAGCAAAATCTTCCCTTTTGTTTCCTCAAAATCGTCATCACTGTAGATACCCAAGCAGCCAGGACTAACAGAGATATACACAGGACAACCATGCACTTCTGGGCTGTGTAGATACTAGAGGGGCAAATAAATCCCCTTCTCCAGGCTTGACTTAGTGACCCACAAAGTGACACCTAGTGCCATTTGAGGTGTTCTGTAGCACCTGGGGCATCTGCACAAGGTACATTCAGACAACTGAGTCCTGACCCCCTGATTTGATGCACAGGTGAGCACAGGCACAGGCATGCAGCACCTTTTCAGGTGCCCTAAGGAGCCCAACTGCTGCTCCAGATGTGCACAGGTCCTGGCTCATAGCTAGCAGGCTCACCTGGCTGCCTTGGCTCACCTGCTGTGAGCAGCCTCGTTAGAAGAGGAAAATTGCTGTACAGAAGAAATTGTCTGTTGAGAATCCTGATAGAGAAAGGTCTGCCAGCCTGGGACTGTGTGACTGAGGACTAGGCCTGGGAATCACAAGCACCCTTGAAAAGTGCAGCTGGGAACCTGGAAACCAGAGACATGCCAAGGTAGCACCAGAAAGTGCAAGACCAAGAAACTGTAATGACAACATCTGAGAAAGTGGAAAACAACACAGAAATATAAAATTGCTCTGAAAAAGAGGAAAACAGAATCATCTATTGGTTGTTAGAGGTAAAAAATAGAAATTTACATCACCTATTAACTGCTCAAAGTAGGATCTCCTACACATGCTTCTGTCCTTTTGTTATAAAAAAAGGACTTAATTTTTATCCAAAATGGAATATCTCTCTGAGAATTTCCCAGCTGAATCCTGCACGAACTGTCCACAAGCTCTTGGACTCTCACTGGGGATGCTGGCTGACTCCAGAATCTGTGTTAGGAATCTGTTTGGAAGGGAGGCTCTGTCTATTGTTTTAGTGCTTGTGTCTGTTCTCCCCTCTTTTGGAGAGGGTTGGGTATCCCCTCCAGGATCAGTCTGTTCCTCCCTTTGGCTTCTTCTTAAGCCTGTCTAATTTAGTTTATATAAATATAATGTATATTAAGTATATCTGCTATTAAATTGTTGTTGATAAGTTTGCTTCACTGGTGATAAGTTACAGTAATTGTAACAGTATATACCTACTTGTTTGTCACTGTCATTGGTTGTCCTACCACTCCACTTGCTGCTGTTATTGATTGACACCTTACTGTTGATTGATACTGTATTATTGACTGCTGGTAACAATTTCCAGTAGCTTGACATATATTTATTCATATTGACTTTATTAATCATCACATTAGCTTTATTAGCCACAAGTATACTTGCTACCAGTGATTTTTGTGGTAATCTGTAATAAAGTAGAAAATTTTAGAGGATGAAGCCTCAGTGTCCTTGTGTATTACAGGATCCTAGGAATCCACAGTCACGATCTCTGCACTGCCCCAGGCCGAGTAACCCTTCAGGTTGTGACATTTGCCAAATCTATAGAATCACACTTTGAACCCAAGCCCTTGGTCAAAATGCAGGGAATGATTTTTGGCATCTCAAATCTTCTCATGTATGGCACAACTTAATTGCTCTTCAGAATTCGTACTAATTTTTTTACTTGAAATTTAAATGTTTTTATTTTTGGTACTGCTACTCATATAATCCAAATAAAAACATGTTCAGTTGCTAATCAGACATCTGATTTATCATCACTTCTTGTTAGGCATTTTGATTGCAACAAAAGACTGTGAAATTCATTGTTAAAAAGCAAGTTCTTGTCCTTGTAATAAAATGGGAAAGACAAAAATGGCTCCAGTGTCACATAGTGCAGCTTATTGTGAAGGTGGTTTGACAGCCTGGGTGTATCAAACATTCCAGTTGGCTGATATGAAAGCAAGGATCAGCCCGGGGCTCAGAAAACAAAGCATATTTCAACTGCAACCAGGCGTTTGTCAGAAAGACAGTCTCGCAGTTTCCAACTGATTTTACAATAAGAATAATTTGTTTGCACCATGTGTCGACAGTTTTATTTAAAGCACACAATGAAAAATACCGACATGCTGTTTTCCTCTTAATGACAACTGCTGCACTACAAGTTTTGATTTTTAAGTAGTAACATTCTCACATTACACTTACAGATTTTTTTTTTCTGTTGAAATATGTTCCCTTGTGTTATCACAGTCCATCCTCAAAGTGTACAATTACAAAATCCTTCTGTATAAGCAATGCATCTAACACTTATAAACGAGGAAAATGCTTTGTACAAATAAGTTATATTTTTAACTTTTCCTGTTGACAAAAAAACTGCCAAGGCTGCAACTAGCATAACATCCAGTGTATCTAAATGTGTGTGTTCCCGTTCTACCAACAGAAATTGACTATGTATTCCTCATAAGTTTATTGATTGCCTATATTGTCATTGAAAATTTTCACTGAGACAAGTATGCCCTTTGCATGGCAAAACTTCTCTGATATTAACCAAATCTCTCATATCAGCTGTATAGAAATGCAGGTATTTCTCTTTATTCTTTAGGAAATTCCTGGGAACAGAGCTCTGAGCAGTGTCACACTAGCAAATGAACACCAGCAACTCATTTTGCACCCTTTTTATCAGTAGGCATTTCAGAATGTGTCCTTTTCTTTATTGTGGCCACCAGCAATGGGATTTTTAAAATCACACGCACAGATGAGCTTTTATGTGCTGTTCCCATCTGTGCATCTTCTTTGGTGCCCTGTTAGTCCCTCAGTTATGGATAAGACAATAAAAACTAAAAGGGACAGGAGATCTTCCTCTTGCAAGGTGGAATCAAATATAAATCTGTGCATTACAATGTTTTTGAGTACTTATGCCAAGTAAGTCTTTAACAAAAAGAT
This sequence comes from Campylorhamphus procurvoides, assembly GCA_013396655.1. Classification (NCBI taxonomy): domain Eukaryota; kingdom Metazoa; phylum Chordata; class Aves; order Passeriformes; family Dendrocolaptidae; genus Campylorhamphus; species Campylorhamphus procurvoides. The sequence continues at coordinate 74,853 of WBMV01008446.1, forward strand.
GAGATGATTCATTGCAAAAGGCTCAAGGACTTATAGCAGGACTATTGGCTTCACTTGCATTCTCTGATTGGGTAGGTCCAGACATTGAAAAAATCTCCCAGGTTGAGTAAACAAGTTAAAATGGATTGAAAATTCAGTTCAATTGAGAATTGAAGTTACAGGCAATTGAAAATTGAGCCTTGCTTTTCGTCAGAAAAATCTCAGTTATGGAGCCCATCTCAGTTATGGAATATAAGCAAAACTGCTTATGGAAAGGTAGGTATTGAAGTAGGTGCTTATTTCCAGCCCATTTTTTCTCAAACATCCATGAGAACTGGGAACAAAATCTGAGTCTGCTGACTGTTCTAAGTGGCTCCACCTTCCGCTTTCTGCCTCTTGCATCAATCATCCTGTGTGTTGTATAAAAATCCTTGGGGCATACAAAGGATTTCATAGAGCACCAATTCCCCAGGAAATAATATGCTTACAGGGTAATTGAGTCTCAAAAAAATGTCATGTGCCAACATGGTAAGTGATGATGAGGATCAGTCTAATACCTTCATGTTGGCTTTCACTAACACTGATGTTTGTCTACTCATGGATTTAGTTCTTGTATTTAATTTTCCAACTATAAATCCATGAGAATAACTGTATATAGCAGAAGTCCCACTGAATTCAAGAAGGTATGCATGCTCATAAAATTATTTGAATTACCAAACCCAGCTGCTACTAGGGGAAAACTGCCCCTAAAACACAGTTTGGGAAGAGTTACAGCTATGAGATAAACTAATATAGGTTTCAGGATAATATAATGCCTGGTCTTACTCAGTAATTTCATTCATCACATACTTTTTCCTGCAAAAACTGCCATTTAAAAATCTCGACACAAAGCACTTTCAAACACCTCTTTTGGTTTGGTTGATGCTGATTTTGTCTGCTTCCCTCTTTGACCAGCTAGAAGTTGGCATTTAAATTTACTGGACTATTGACTGATCCACAGATGATCTTGCAGGTTAACTTTAAGAATAGATTAAATGATCATGATCTCATATGGATTAAGAACTAAACACAACATCTTCCTTTCTGCACAACTTTACAACAGTAAATTCCTCCCTCACCACCTTGTAACACACTCTCCCATGCACCTAAACAATCATGAATAAACAAGAAAACAAACCTTAGCAAACTGCTTCACTCACAGACTGAAGAAAGCTTAGTTTTCAGATTTGAATTTGAAGCACAGATGTCAACTATAAAATGTATGGACAATTTATATGGAATTTTGAGGATAACAGCTTATATTATTTTTTTCCCTACTACTAGGATAGCATTAAATAAGATCCCTGTAGTGTTTTAACAGTCTGCATCTCATACAGTTGGAAGTCCTCTGCTCTGCTTAACATCACTGTATACAATACTTCCTAAACTGTATTTTAAAACTTCTTTTTGGGATATACAATATTTCAACATCAACTGAGATGCTGTTATTAAAAAACTGGAGATTGAAAATGTGGTATTAGACAATGAAAGAACACTGTCCCATAAAACACAACACACAAATCATTCTCACAGTTCTAACAAAACAGGATCATACATAAAAATGTCACAAATAGCTCAGTACATGGTATGATGAACATAATATTAAGTCCAGCTAATAGTGTCACATATTAAGGGCCAAATTCTGGCTCAATGCGCAGCTGAAGTCTAAACAGGTGTTTAGAGAAAAAAATATAAAGCTACCCTGAAGTGTTATACTGATAACAACAACATTTGTTGATATATATAAGATTTTTGGCCTGGTATGCACCTAACTCGTGCTACAGAAGGAACACGTGGCCACTGGTATTTGGCTCCTGTCCTAGGACACACCTTCATGGATTTATTGTGGCCAAGGGCAGTGGAGGCAGAGGAGCAGTCTTGCTTCTGGGTATGACAGTTTTAGCAGGCATCTATAGCTTCTGTTCTGCCAGAATTTGGCCAAGAGTTCAAAATCCTGTACATCTTATTCATTAGTCCCACTGAAACCAATGGAACCTTTTTTGTGAGTAAGATGAAAAGGATTTGGCCCCCAAAGTATTTAACCCTTTAAGCAGTAAGAAAGTAGTTTCATTGCACTTAGCCCATCGTTCACAAATAACTTTCTATTCAAAACCAAAATGGTTGTCGATGTACAGGAAGTGGTTGCTCACAAATAGAAAAGCGTGCAGCAATGTCTGACTGTTCATACCATTTGGTAACTGAATTCCTAAAGAGAAAGAGACATTTACATATGACAATTTCATCCAATGTGTGTCTGAGGCCAGAATTGTTCTGTTTTCAATTCCTAAATACCTTCTTATGGATACCTTAGAAAAACTACATAACTACACTATGTATACAGTTATAATAAAATATGTGCACAGGTGTCTCCCTTGGACTGGATAAACAACTTCATCTAGCAGTATCAGAATTTTACAAAAAAACTTTGGAGCAGATGGTTATTTCTAAAGAGCTTCCTAAATACATTCATGACTTTGGGAATAGAGAAATTTTGTTCTCATCCAGGAGAAACTGTAGTTTCTGTAGTGGGAAAGAACAGAATTTTCATATTTAAAACAAAATAATCTTACTCTGTTACACACTTCCATGTTTTGTTCTGTGACTGTTGATCAGAATTGTTATTAATTCGAATTAAGCAGGATAAAGGACAACTGTATGCTAATTAATCAAAACTATGTGACAGTGCTACTCTGACCACAAATCATTGCAATGCAGCATATTCTAATAACATGCAGCACTCAAAAGTACATTTGAAATTTAAAATTGTGTAGTCAGGATGCAAACATGAACTCTAAGTTAGAACTGGAAAACAGGACCGAGCACCATGGAGTTTAATCCCAACCAACAGAGTGAATTACTTCATCTCTAATACCATGTCATGCTCATGCTGATGCTCAATATGCAGCTTTAACAAAGGTACAAAGAGTAGAGCATGGGTCCTGAAAATGCTTGCCTCGACAACATCTGTATTTCCAGACAATTTTATAGTGTTCCCCTTTTACAAATGAGATAAAAATCTGCCTCATAAAAATTGTTAAGAGCATGGCTTCTCATTGGCACCGGAGCCTGGCAGTGCCAATGACAATCGGAGGAAATTGCATGCGAAGCCTCTATGAATTGGTTAAGGTGAGTGACCTGCTGCCCTTTTGGTTATGTGAAATCATTTTCATTCCTTGTATTCCCTATTTCCTCCCCAAACAGAAGGATGTAGAAATTTTGTGCTGACAGCAGTCCTTTACTATCAAATCCTCAGGGGACATGATGGGCTGCATATCCATTTGGCTATGGGAATAGGATGACGTTTCATGCTTAATTCCCCCACTTCAGGCTGAAGTCAGGAAGAAAAGTTCTTGGCAGGTAATGTAAGTTGAGTAAAGACTCCACCCTGCTCCCAGGGAAAAATTCACAGACTTTAACATGCAGAGAATTAATCTAGACTTTGGAATAACATGAATAAAATCTAGCCATATTTGACTTTCATTTTGGGTTCTGAAAGCCTTTAAAGCTTAGTATTAAAAAGCCTCATAACAATCCTTTACAGTAAGTTTATCTCAATTTTACAGGTAAGCAAATCAAGGCATAAAGAAATGAAATTATTTGCCACAGATAGTATAGTAAGTCAATGGCAAAGTCAGGAAGAGAATGAAATTCTGTGGTTATGGGTTAACTCTTCATGCTAAGAAAATTGATCTTATCCCTAATGTGCTGTTTCATGCCACCTGTACTAAAGTTCATGAGAACTGAGAAGTTTACACTGTTAAAACATTCGCAAGGCCAATGATTTTTTTTCTCCATATAAGCACAAAAATTCTACTTAAAGGGTTAATTGTACTGTGCTGATAAACGTTTTTCACATATTGCTGGTTAGACCTGTCTTTAAATACTAACTGGGACCGAAGAGACTGAGCTGGCCCTGGACTCCCTTGTCTTGGTGTTGGGCATGGATATTGTGCAACAGGATACGCCTACAGTGGCCTCAGGCAGCTCCTCTTCCTCTGTCCATTCATTGAGATCTGGGTTATAGCACTGAATGCATTTCTTGTACTTTTTCTCTATTTCGTTCCAGCCACCCACTAAGTAAATTTTCCCGTTAAGGGTGGAGGCACCAGCCGTACTAACTCCGGTTTGAAGTGGTGCCACGTAATTCCACTGCCCTGTGTAAGGACTGTAACACTCCACAGGGAGAACATCGACCCTTTCAGCTCGCCCCCCCAGCTGAGACCCACCCATGACATAGACCCTCTCCAGAAGGGACACTGCGCAGTGCCAGCCCCTTGGGGTGCTGAGGCTGGCCTTATCCTGCCAGCTGTCTTTGCTGGGGTCGTACGTGCACACTGAGCGAGAGTAAGCGCTATTGATGTAGCCTCCTGTGACCAGGATCTGACCATCCACCACTGCACTGGCGTGGCAGCACCGGGGCACCTCCAGCGGTGCCTTCATCTGCCACTGGTTAGTTGCAGGCACATAGCATTCGACTGAGGAGAGGCACCCCTCAGAGTTGCGACCACCCACGGCAAAAAGGAGGCCATTGAACACGTTCAGGCTAAAATGGGTGCGCCGCTGATTCATGTTTGCCAGGTGAATCCAGCTGTTGAAACGAGGATCATATCTGAAAGCATTAAAAAGAGGGTAACAGTCTCACATGCTGCTCTGCTAAGCTATACAGGGTTTCGATGTCACTGCTACAAGAGCAAAGTTGCTAAAATTTGAGTTAATTAGTTAGCCTATCAAAAGGCATTCCTGCTTAAATTTCCAAATAAATTTAGGTCTTGTTTGGAGAAAAATCTGTTTGTATCATTCAAACCTATTATTTCAATGAAGTAAATCTGATTCTTTCATAATTTGATTTTGTACATAATCTCATTAGAATACTGGGAAAGAGATACTCCCAAGACACAACAGAAATTTTAGAAGTTTTTTGCAATTTATGCCTAGAGCAAAAATGTCTATATTTACTCAAAGAGTTTTAAAAAGCATCAGGTGGTGATTTATATTTGCATTTTTTAGTACTTTCTTATTAGTGAGTATGCTTTACCTGACACTCATATGGTGTATGGTTTATGTGTAAAGAGCCTCTGTGCTTTCTAACACCATTGCTATCTGAAATGACATTACTTGTCTGTGATATTTAAATGAGAAATTTTGAAATAGGAAATGTCCAATTATGACTCCTGAAGAAATTGGATGAGGTACATTAGTAGACTCACATGCTTCTCCTGTTGCATGCTGACGGGACCAGAGAATCACATGAGAAAAAGACTATGGGAAATTAAATACTAATTGTTAACTGTCATTCAGCATTGTCATCTGCAAATCCACAGACATACTGATGTGACTTGACATGCTCAAGGTTAATGGCACAGCAGGGAGCAGAATCCATTCAGGAATGGACGATGAGGATTCCCCCACCTCCTCCCCACAACCAAGGTGTGCACTGAGCACACAGGCCCTTGTAAGAATGTGAGGCACAGCTTAAAGGCAGAAGGTCAGGAGTCAAACAGCATAATCTCTCCTATGTGATGTACTTTTCTGACTAAGTAGACTGCACAATAATCTAGAGAAGGTTCCTCATTCATTGACTTTGTATGTTGGTTGACATCTTCAGGAGCTGACTGTCCCTTCTGAGAGCAGAAAAGGAAGCATTGGTAGGACTGTGGCTGTGTATTGCCATTGCATGCCCATAGTCTGTTAGCAGATAAAAAGCTGAGTTTTCTCACCTCCAGCCTTTGCTTCAAGCTACAGCTTCAGCTTTCAGGCTGAACTATTTAAAAACTAGTACCACCTGTTTAACTATTGCATGTTAGCCTATGCACCCTTCCGACCCTGCTACGACCAGTACAGTCCTCTGATGGCTGAATATTTCAGAAGCGAGGTGTTATTTGGGGTACACTGTAGAAGGGAAATACAGTCCTCAAGCAATGGTGCCATTTCTAAACTCTTGATATTAAGAAAATTCTAAGGGCTATGAAATGCAGTATAAAAGCTGTTGAAATATGGTAAATGGTGCACAGGAAGTGAAAACTATAATACCTAAAAGGTGTTTTTCAGAACTTTCCACAAGCTATCTAAAGATTTCAAAAATTTCAAAACTCTCACCTTGTATGATTTGATGCATTTTAATGGCACCTTAGAATATCCCAAGACTTCCTATTTATGTTCCTATTTATTTTCTCTACTTGAAAGCAGAAAAAAAACCTTGAAACTTGAAGTTTTCTCAGTTTTTCCTCACTTCTGACTGTGCATGTGCAATCATGGTGAAGTTTTTTTTCATAACTCCAGTTGCATATTTCTGTTCATTCAAACTTTAGTTTAGAATAGCATCTATACCTTACCAACACTGTCCCCTTTCTCTGAGTGGTTCATGTTGCATGACATAAACCAGGTTAGTCTATCTACCTGTCTTCTGTGGAATAGACACCTCTATCCCTTTTAAATAAATAACCAGTTACCTGCAGAAATTGCTGACTGCATGCTTGGCTTGGTTCCTGGCATCATTCTGGTCTTCCCCACCAGCCACATAGAGAAATCCATCCATCACTGTGACACACTGATTAAAACTTTTAGCAGGCATTTCGCTGAGCTTCTTCCATCCATTTTCAGGATCTCTGTATAAGATGTCTCTGCTAAGAGACTTTTCTGTTAGAGCAGGGCGTCCCCCAACAGTAACTAAGACTCTGAAACCTCCACGGATCCTTGTTCTTCTGGACTGAAGCGTATTCTGGTGATAGGGAAGCAAGTGATAGTTCATAGCATCCACTAGGAGCTTATGGCAGTCTGCATCTTGCATCATTCTTGGCACAGTTTGAACATAGTTGACAAGGTCGTGGGCTGAGATGGTACCAAAACGGATGTTACTTAAGAGATTGGCAGCAAACTTTACTCTTTTTTGGTCAAATTCCAGCCATTTTATTGCAATCTGGAATGCAACAATTTCAGAAGGCAACTGCAAGTCATCATCCGCAAGAAGTTCATTAATCTGATCAAAAGTAAGTTTTAGGAACTGATCCGTTTCTGAAAATTCAATGAAATTGTCTCTTATAAATTTGTGCGCCGCTTCCTTGGTTGTTTTTAGTCCATATGTTTCTGCAATATTAGCAATGTACATACAGTTCTCAACACTGATTTCCCGGACTAGAAAATCACAGCACATCTTTACAAGGGTGTGAATCTGTAGATAAATTGCTGTGGAAATAATACTACCTATTGTATAAAGTGAGAGAGTGAGTTTTCCGGAGTAGGCATAGGTGATAACTGTAGCTAGACCCACTGGGGACACATCATTGAGGTCCACTCTTTGAGTGGATGGATCTTTCTTTAAGATGTTGTGAAAGTATTCACTGCTTGAAGCCATCACCACCTTATGAACACTGAAGGATTTGGTTTTGGTACTGATAGTCAAATCACACAGAAAATTTTCTTGTCTCATTCTGCTAAGACCTTCCAAGAGATTTGGGCAATATGATGGGTCTGAAACTTCAGATGAGATGCAGCTAAAACCATTTCCTCCTTCCAAGAGTCCATTCAAGACATTTAGTTTACTGAGAGGGCTATCTTCCACAATAATAGTTGTTTCATTGATATCTGCTTTGTTCTTTTTCACGTTCTTCTTCTTAGGGGCCATGACTGCAATATTACAGCCAGGAGCTTGCTAAAAATAAAATGTTTAGAGCTTTACCACAGTTGTGAAATTTAATAGCTATGTGATTATGCAACAAATCTAACCTTTGTCAATACATACTAATGCCACAAACCCAAACACACAGGATAGCCTATCTTCCTAAGAATTAATATTCTGCTTCAGATTGTAACATGGCTGCTTATTAATAACAATCAATACTCAAAGTATGAAGAATACATCTACAAGTAATGCAGTGATTCCTTTTTTTTTTTTTTTTAAATAACAGGGTCATAAATTAACATTCACCTATTATCACGGCATTCAAAGAGTTAAAGTTTCTAAATGAGATTGCCGGAATGTAAAATTTTGTAAATATATATTTAAATCAGCCAGGTTCTAGACCTGAATTCATTAGCCTGAAGCATAGGAAAAATATGGGCCTCCAACTTTGCTCATCCTTACTTCAGTGCTAGTACAAACTTGCAGGAGAGTTCAGAACTTGACCAGGAAATATTAAGACTGGGAGAAGTTCTTAAAGACAAAAGAAAGCAAGATGAGACAGAAAGAGAAAGTGGATTTCAGTATGATGTTATACTGATTTTGGATTTAGGGCCTGCTCCAAACTGCTTCCAGGTTTTTGTAACTTTTGATTTTATAGGCTGATGATACTCTATTCCCCATGTCAGATGCACAAATACTTCCTACTCATAGTACACTTTGCTTGCTTTTCACTATTCAGTAATTCTTTATCTATAATCCCACTTTTAGGATTTTGTGGAGATTTAGGGAGAAGATGTCTAACTTCTATTTGAAAAAAAGTCGTGCAAACTCTATTGGGATATGTTATTTTAAACAAGTTCTGTATGTGTCAAGGTAAAAATCAGTCCCATACAATTATATCAGAACACATATTTAAATTATGTATTTCAACTCTAGGCAAGTTCCAGCTCTTGCTGAAATGAAGAGCCACATTTTTGCCAAATGCAAAGACAGCCCCTAAGTGAAAGAGCCCCTAAGTAGTTTTCAAAGGAGTTGCTTCAAATGAATAGATGTATGTGCAAATATACTTGAAGGAAAGCACTGATCTTCAATAACACAGTTTAAACAGAATTGTGAAGATCAACATTCAAATAGATTCAAATATAGCATTTCTCTCCAGTATATCCATTGATTTTAAAACAATTTACATGTGTTAATTTTCTTTGTGATCCTTGCAGTCATAAAAACTAGAACGTGATGAAATGCTAATTAATGATAAATCAAATGACTGGTTTACTGTAGATAACTTAATAAAAAGATTTCAGTAATATTTCAGTCTAGAATCTCAGCACATCAATTCTTCCTTAAGCACATAGCATGTAACAAAATGGTAATTTAATTATAGAAAGGAATGGTTGCTGCCTGCGAGCACCAGGACTTTTCTGCTGCTGCTGCTGGGTGATGACCATGTGCAGAGCAGGCGAGGGAGAAGGCCATGTGTGCCCAAAGTGTCAGTGTCAGCCTGTGCTGACGTGAGCTGCGATCCCTGATATGTCAGTGTGCCAGCAGAGGGGTCAGCTGCTGCCCCGCTCCCCCTGCTCCGGCTGCATTCCAGGACCTGCATCTGTTGAGACCTATCAGAGTCACCTCCCAGAATAGCAACCTCCCAACAGCTTGCCATTTTAAGACAGGTTCAGCTGAAGGTGTAGCTGGTGTTTTAGTATACTTGGTTGTTTAACACAGCTTTTGTTGCAAAAAACCCTATGATGTTGCAAGTGTTGTGTATATTTCTTGGCATAAAAAAAGGCAAACCAAAACTTATGGATATCTTTGTATGTTACACACATAGCTGTAGCTTTGCATATTAATAGCCACATATTTAAAGTTGGCAAGGGCATATTCTTTTGGCAATCATATCTGTTGTTCTAAGTATTTTTAGAGACCTATAACTTAAAATTTTTAATACATGCAGTACTTAATATTTATTGCCTCACTGCATCATTGCCAAACTCATTTAAATACATGGCATTTTAAGCTCCCTGTTCAAAAGTGCTTACTATCCAAAGTTTTTTCCTGAAAAACACTTTTTCATCAACAGAAATTTCACCAGCTAGTTTAGTGTACACACACTGTAAGTGACAGAACATGCAAGCCTGATGAAACAAATCAAATGATTCTATAATAAAACCAGGACACTTTGAAAACCCTGGGTGATTTGGTTTTCTATAGTTGTTTGCTTTCACCTAATTTATTTTAGCTTAGGAACAACTCATGCCAAATATCACTCAGGGTGCCAAAACAATACAAACAACCTCCCTCCCCACCTTAAAATGCTACCATCTAAACACTGTCAAAGCAAGGATTGAAATACCCCTTACCCTCCTCAGAAAAATGTGCCAGAGCTGTCCAAGAAGCTGTCAGAGAAAATGCCTCTTCCTTGGAAAATGCAAACACAAAAAGAGAGGAATTTTGGTAAAAAAGAGAGAGAAAGGTCAGAGGCCACTTAGTAAAGTCCCAGCTTGTGGTTTCCAGTGGGATGCTTTGCTGTCACAGGGAGCAACGGAGACCGGAGCCTGCGCTCGGGTGCTCTTTAAAATGACCCCTCCTCTCCATGCCTTGCTCGCTGCCTCTGCCCAGCCACAGGAGCTCAGCCTCCCTGGGCTGCCTGGCCACTGGAAATCCGGAGGACAAGCCTGGACCTTGCAAATGCACAGGTACAGGGGAGGAAGGGAGGGGAAGGTGAAGATGGTACTTCTGCAGCAGGAAATAATTGTCCCACCTAAGTGTAGGGTGAATTACTGCATTTCCCAGCTCAAAGCTGGGAGCCTGGGTGAAAGCCAGTATGGTTAGGGAGAGGGACAGGTTTAGATTGAATATAAGGAAGATACTTCTTATGATGAGGATGGTGAGGCACTGGCACATCCACAGAGTGGTTGTAGATGCCCTGTCCCTGGAAGTGTTCAAGGCCAGGCTGGATGGGACTTTGAGCAACTTAGTCTAGCAGATGACAGAGGGGTTGGAGCTAGATAATCTTTGAAGGTCCTTTCAAAAAGCATTCTATGATCATATTATTCTATGACCTAAAATAACCAGCAGGAAATGCCAAGGAAAAGCTGGCACTTAAGTTCCACTTTCTTAGGTTATCCATGCTTAACTCTGGGCAGAGGAAAGTAGACCAGCTGATGGGAATTCACAGCCATGTCCTGTTTTGTGGAGTTCAGTCGCTGCTTCTGCAAAGACTTGCCATGGCTTTCAAGAATTCTAGCTCACATGCAAGTTCACAGAGATGTGAACTTTGATCTTCTGTCTCTCAACAAGATAACTGGTGGGTTATGCTATACACTGGAATAATTTACCTCTACCTCCTTGCCAGTCAACCTCAGGAATAATAAAAAGCCAAACCTCCACATGACAGGAGAATTTTGTCCCATGTGAGAGATAAAAAGGGTGCAAGTGACTGCATGGGAAGGGAAGGGTATTGGAAGAAGTGGAAGTCACAGATCAGGAGGACTTTTTCTTGGCTGTACTTTGTATAATGCTTAATCTTACAGATTTAGTTGGCTGCCTCCAGGCTTGGATTAGCTTTTACAACAACTGCTGCGAAATAACACTTGTTTTGAATCAAAGGGCAATGCTGTGCTGGTGGAATTACAAAATGTTGCAAGATAAAAATGAAAAAAACTGAGTAGGGAACAGAGTCCATCAAATACGTAACATGAGAGTGAAGGAGAGGGCCGTGAAGACCAGCCCTCCCAACAGCAAAAAGCTTTCCTTTTGAAAAACAGGGCCATAGTTGTGAAAAATTAACGACAATGCCTTATTTTCATAGAATCATGGGATACTAGGTTGGAAGGAACCCCAAGGATTATGTGGCCAACCTTCCTTGGCAAAAGCATTGTCTAGACAAGATGGCCCAGAACATTCTTCAGGTGAATCACCAATGCTGGGGTTTCCACCACTTACTTCCCTGGGGAGATTATTTCCGTGGCTGATTGTTCTCATTGTGAAAAATTTTCCTCTTGTGATCATAATCACCTCAGGAGTAATTTTACCCATCCTCCCCTCATCTTTTCCTTGTGAAAAGGGAGTGTCCACCTACTAGGCCTTTTTTCCCCTCACATGTAGATTCCTACTGCCTCAAAAATACAATTAACTATAACATTAATTTAATATGCAGGATGACATCTATCATCATCTTAACACATCACAATATATTTTAATTTACTAGTTCAATCTAATTACAAAATTCCTTACACAGACAACTATCCTTAAGATTTTCAAAGCTCTGCCTTAATAGGACTGGCTATAGTGATTTTTATACAAAGAATATAAATTATGCTCTACTCATGAGTTTTAAGAACTTGTAAAAAATTAGGGGTTTTAGGTAAAACAGGCATATTTCTAAAACAACACTCCCAGTGAACCTGAGTTATGCAGTGTTCCCTTTTTTAATAGCTCATGCCCAGACTTTTATCAATTTTTATAATTTTAAGATGTCTTTAAAAGCCAGTATTTTTCAGGGAAAAAATATCTTTTTTCTTTTGTTATTTTTCAGTTAGGTGTTTAGTGTTTTTTTTTTTTCTATAAAGGGAACACTTCTCCTCCAGAATGAATACACTATCATGATAGGTAGAAAATAAAATACTCTAATTTTCATATAATACCTTTAAAATTTACTAGTGCATTGTAAAATAAATTTAGGTCTTATTAGGGCTCTACAAATGTGTTTCCAACATCCTTATATGATTCACTGTTGAAAAAAACCCAACAGAAATGACAATGGGGAAGTATCCTTACTGAAAAAAACAAACCTAATTTATAATTTCCAGAAAATACTGACCATGCTTTAAGCTGGGCAGTATAGAGGTAACCATCTTGTGGGGCATGAGTCAAATTCTCAATGTACCAAAACTGACAAAATCAAACAACTCACATAGTTCTGGAACTTTGGTTATATGTTAGGGCAAGACCTACAAAACCTTTAGTTACTTGGTCTTCAGAGGACAACTGGTAGCATACTTAGATATCGTGTGGCATGCAAGATAGTCTTGGGACGAGTCATCCTCGTTTTCCACTAATTAGCACACAAAAAAGTATTTTAAAAATAACTAGTACCAGGATCAGAAATCATTATACATTTGCATAAAATATATAAATAATATATAATACATTACAGAGATATATACACATACACATTTACATAATGCAGATATTACAGGGTTTTAAATCAAATTTTGATTTAATATACCTTTTAATTTTCAGATATTCTTAATATTGTTTCCCTTATATCTTGAAAATAACATGTTGTCTTTCTCCTTATATCCTTTCAAATGGCATAGAAATTAATTATTATTAAATATTTTTATACTGATTGAAGTCCTTGCAATCAGGTTATTAACTGTCTTCTCACTTAAAAGAGGGGGTAGTGCATTTTTTTGACAATATCTTGAGCCTCTCAAGACACATCCTTTTAGGTATGAGGGAATCCTTGGAAAAGAAATACTTAATTTTCTTCATATTCAACTGGTCTGTATGAGTGAGTAAGGACAATACTATCAATCCATGCAGTAGTAGCAGGTCATGTAGTAATGTTTTGACTTTTTAGGGGCAAAAAGTGGAAATATTTCAAGAGACTTGTGATTAACCCAATGAACAAGAACAATTGCTGTTATTTGCTCCATGTGCATGATTCAGAATCAACAATAGAGAAAGTTCTTGTATCAGCAAAGGCAGGCCTTAAGGCAATTATAACCATCTTTTCTAATCCATGTACAACCAGGACTGCACTCTTTTTGGAAATGTAAAGCCTTTTCTTTGAAGTCAGCATGCTCTGATTTGTTAGTGGAACACAAGCATCACAGCCATGGCCACGTGCAGATCTACCTTAGCCAACTAAAGAGGTTAACAAAACTGAGGCTTAGCTCTAGATCATGACTTTTGTTTGCCCTGAGCACTTTATGTATGCTCAGCTAAATACCACATGCCCTCAAAGCCCATATTTAGCTCTCTATGACAAATAGTTATGAAAAACATCTTTAAATGCACTAATCTGAATGTACTGAGTAATCACACCAGTAATGCCTTTAGGAAGAGCGAAGCTCCTTATGCAGACTGGAAATAACTGTGAAAGCACACTCAGCTTCAGTGGGAACCACAGTTTTTTCTAAAAAGAGATAGAAAAGAAATGTGTTTTCTTTTTAAGGTGCTGAATAAATATACAAACTACTACTGTTTAGGAACAAATGCACAGTACTTGATTTCACAGAAGGTGGTTTTGAGGAACTGCATTCAGCAAGACATCCAGCCCGAGTGGGTCACTCGGACGTCCTCCTGCACTCAATCACTTGCTCCCACTTCATTGCCTAATTTTACCCAGCCAAGCCTCTCACATCGATTCACCCCCTGAAACTCTTACCTGGCTCTTCTCTTTAGCTCATACAAAGCCTGTTTCTCTTTCTGGTTTCAATCTTTCCTTGAAAACTCAATAAGCACTAGCAGTAGGGCATGGAGAGGATCTAGAGATGAGAAAGGTTTGCAAGCCTTGGAGCAGAGCTGATGAGACAATACAGCTTTTGAGCATGTATTATCAGAGCAATTTTTGGAGCTATATTTTTGTGTATAGCAACCCCAGTTCTTCCTAAGGGGAGTCACACATTAATGCCAAACAAGCAAATCCTCATAATGATGAGCACTGGCTGCAGTTTTGAAAGACTGAGTAAACTTGGATTTCTTTCCTCTGACATAACAGTTATGACAGGCAATATGAGAAATGCTGAAGTTAGATCTGGGCTAGAAACATTTTCCTTCCTCTACAAAGTTTTTGAGATTTTAAATTTCTTCTTCACTGTTGATGCCTTAAGGAGGGCGCAGTAAAAATTCCAGGCAGTCAGTTAGGAGATAAGGTAAATAAATAAAAGTTTTAATTGAGCCAAACACCGGCTCACAGGAATACACATGAGAATTCTNTCATGAAACCATGATCTTTCAGAATAATTGGGCAGTAAGGACATTTTCCTTATTCCAGGAAACTCAGTAATTTGAAAATTAAGGCTTTCAAACAACATATGGGATTTCCAGTTTCAATCACCTAATACATATGACAATCTGAGCCTTGACTTTCCTACTCAACAATGACTTTAATCATAATGCTGGTGTGGGCTGAATTTCTGTGAAGATTCCTGGTGCATAAATGCCACTTTATATAAATAGTTCTATACTATTTGGGCCAGAAAAGTGAAGAGTAATCAGTTGTGAATGGCCTATTTTAAGGCAGGGTTGATGAAGTCTCTGCATACTGTGAAGATGAGTTAATTATTTCTGTAAAATAAAAAGATGAGTATGGGAACTGGAGACCCAGTCTGCACCAGGGACCTGAATTTATTTTTTTCCATTTCCAACTTGAGTGCTCTACCTGCTGTATTGCCTGACCACCTATTTTGGTTTCTCTACTGCTGATTTTGCTATACACTCTGCCAAGCTGTAATAAGATCCATTTTGCAAGAACAGTAACCCTAACGCGCAAATACTAGACTTTTGCCTACTTGAATTTCCCCGTAGTTCAGACTGGATACACTTTTTTAACACTTTCCCCAAACACCACTTTAGAAAGCGAAAGGTGTTCTATGTATCTGTTTTAATTACATGTATATTAACTGCCCAGGACACATTGCAATGGCAGATTTTATTAGGAGGGACAGAGACCGCTCCCGGCGTAGCCCTGCCCCACCTGGGCAGGGCACTGTGGGGTGTCTGGGGCAGGCGGCGCTTCCCGCGGGGGCTCACCTGTGCGGGTTCACCTGTGCGGGCTCACCCGAGTGTGAGAAAAATCTCTTCAATTCAATTTAGTTAAGATACAAATATCTGGGAGATAAAGTTTAGCAGAAAAAGGAAAGTTTCTAGTTCAGCACTTGCTGGGTGCGCCGGCCAGGAAGGTCCGAAAAGCACGCCCCCACCCCAAAAATCATGCTTCTTATGTGTCCCCAGAGTCCCGCCTTGTTAGCATAATAAGAGGAGTGGCCTCTTTTGCTGATTTGGGTATGCCCCCCCCCGTGCAGGGGAACGGGTTTTTCTGGTCAGAATGACCCTTTTCCTCTGCACACAAAGGGCCTGTCCCGTAGCAAAAGCTTGTTTCGGCCGTATCTTTTTCTACTTTCATAATTCCCTATTCCCGAACGCAAATTGTCCCTGGCACCAGCCCCAGACAGGACCTGGTGCCTTACAGCTTCTACGGTGCGCCTAAAGAAAATAATTCCTGAGTTAATGAACTATTTGCTTGTAATAAAACCATGTTCTTTTATTTCTCACAAGAGGGCTCACCTGAGCCGAGGCTGCGCTCGCTCGGTGCCACCCCGTGTGCTCAGACGGCGCTTACCGGGGCAGAGCAGAGCAGGGCAGAGCACACAGTCGTTATTATTGCTGAGAGATTCGTAGCCAACTACCAGGTGGGCTGCAGGTGTCGGCAACCAGCCCGGCCGGGAGGGGCCGCCCATGGCGGGGCGGGCGGGGGTACAAGAGGGGCGGACGGGGCGCACCGGACTGGGAGTGGTGCTGGTGCCATGGCAGGGGGGCGGAGTGCTTATCCCGGCCCCACGGCCCGTCCCGGTGCCGCTGCCGTACCCGAGGGGCGGGCTGCCCGTCCCGGTGCCGCGCCCCACGCCGTGCCCGCGGTGCGGAGCGCCGCGCTGAGGGTGCTGGAGCTGAAGGACCGCCTGGGCTGCGCGCAGGAGCCCGCCGAGGTACCCGGCCAGAAGGGCAAAGCACGGCAGCTGGGCTGCTCTAAGCACTGTGTTCAGGAGAGTTTTTCTGGGCGAAATAGGCGATTCCGCTTTGCTTTGACGGTGCACGTCTAGAGGAGCGGGGGCTGTCACACCACACCGTGTTCTTCTTCCTGGTGCAGGAAGAGCAAAGCTGTTCTTACCTCTGGGAGGGATGGAACAACAGCTGTAGGGGAGCTGGGCTGCTCAGTGGCTGCGAGGACGAGATTAGGAACACTTGAAGTGAGCAGACATCAGTGGGGAGCTGGGTCAGAGCAGCTACTGAAGCTGTGCTGGACCCTGGAGGGGCACAGAGAGGGGGACACTGGGGGGCACAGGAGGGCACGGAGGGGGACTCACTGGGGGGCACAGAGTGGGGAAGACCCTAAGAGGCACGGAGAGGGGGACCATGGGGGCACAGAGAGGCAGAGGCACCCACCGATCTCTGAGCAACAGCCTGGACTTCGAGGAAAGTGATACAGCAAGACAGCAACATGTGCTAAATTAGCTTCTATGTCTTATGAATACATCACACTCGACTAAAGAAGGTGTATTACAAGAGAAGGATGGTTTCTTGTGTTTGGTTTTTTTTTTTTTTTGAGGGCCACATTTGCTTTGAAAATACACCCCACATTTCGTACAAGTTTGTGGAAGTATTTGGAAGCAGAGGGCTTTAGTAAAAATTGAATTATATTTGGTAGCTAACAAACTGGAAAAGCTTATCTATTGATCATACTTTGAAAGTGTGCTTTCAAAGTGTGTGTGTTTATGCACATAAAGGAAATACTGATTTTCTTAGCCAATAACAATTTGTCTACCTGAATGCCATTGCTAGATAATATCTCTCTAAAATGCAAATATCTGTGCTGATGCGTCTTCAGAAGTTTTAATTTGCAGTTCAATGAACCTAAGATTTCTTCCTGTGCTACAAAAATTATCAGATACTACAGTCTGGTGTTGATATGCTATTCTGAGCAAGAGATAGCAAAGCAAAAGAAGGACACAATTCTAGAGGTAATTAATTTTTAAGTAATCCCAAAACAATAAGTTTCAGAACACATTCAACTCCAATGAAAAGTGAGAATAGTTCTGGCGGATTTGGTTTTGTTAAGTGAAGCGATGAACTGTTTTCATGCAGCGTGGCTGCAAGTAGGTGCTGCATAAAATGTGGCTAATGATGGTGCTGCAGCACTTCTGCTGTCCCTGGTAAAACTGTGTCTAGTGAAACAGAAATGTTTATGGATAACAGGGCCTAAAAAAAGTGTTAGGGAAAGAGTGAAACTGATAGCAATCATGAAATACCCTCCTAACAGAAGGTAAATCTGGTAATAAAAGTTCAATGGTTAGCATTTTTAAAAGCAAAGAGGAAAGCTCTAAGTATGTGTGGAAAGAATAACAAATTAATGTTGCAAGTGTTGGTGTTGTCAAATATTTCTGTTCCATGCCGAGAATAATATTTGTCTTGGGACTTTTTAATAATTGCTAAATACCTTTTGATATGATAATAACCAGGGAAGATGGAGAATATCAGTTGTTCATGTCAAAAGCTTCTTAATGTGTGAGGTGTGATGGCTACCCAGTGAGTTTGCAGAGAACTGACAAGACTAGGTATTGAATTATGCTCAGAGTTCCAAGGAAAGTACAGGGGAAAAGTACTGTGCTGTTGTTTATACAGGTCAGTGACATTGATCCTAAAGGAACATGTTGAGCAGCTGTGTAATGTGTTAAGATGTAAATGATGTAGAATTAAAGGGTGGTATCATGATCCATGCCACTCAGTGAGCCTCTATGCCAAATTTAATCTCAGATTATGTTCAGCTGAGAGTAATTGTCATAAGTATATGCAAGTTTCAATGCATTTGACTTGCTTCTGTGCAATGCTAATTACAGTAGCAGTGTCATGGACCCCATGTAAGACATAAAACTGCTTTTAGCTGCACTCACCAAAAATAAGTGCCAGACCTCATCAGAAAACAATGTTGATTTGTGGGTTTGGTTGTGGGTTTGTGGTGGGTTTTTTAGGGGATTGGGGTGGAGGGTGATTATGCATCTGTTCATGACATGATTCTACTCAAATCTTTCTTGATTTAGAAGACTGCAAGCATTGTAGGGAAATGCTGCACGTACTGAAATAATTCGTGTCAGATGAAGAGTCCCTTCTAGAAACCAAATTTGATCATGTGCTAGGCTACATTCATTTGAGCAACACACACTTTACCATGGCTCAGTGGAAAGTCACAGCTAGGAGCTATGAATATAGGTCACTTAGGATAGGAGACTGTATTTTGGAAAGCATTGACTCAGAAAATGATTTGGAGCTCTGATGTATTACCAGTTGAGCATGAAATTGCAGTACAATGCAATGGCTTATGGAGTAAATGCTATCTTTGGGTAGCTTAGCAGGGTTATGTTATTACTGCTATATAGCATTAGAGGGACAGTTACAGGAATATTATGTCCTGTTCTGAGGACTGTTTTTAAAAACAACACTGACCAAGCTGAAAAGATAATAAACTAGAGAATGGCTGTAGGGCTGGCTGGCATAAGTTAATGAAACTAAAGAACCAAAGTAAAGTGTGTCATTAGTGTTTACATTTCTTTCTGTGTTGTATAAGATTATTGAAAGAAGGTTCCTTTAATTAGCAAGAAGAGATTATTAGATTTAATAGTTAAAAAAGCTAGGCAATTTTTTTTAGGTAAACAGTTGTGTGCTTTTTTGTTTTGTTAACTGAGGGCATAGTTTGGGAAAGAGCTGGGTTTTTCTAAGGTGTTGTCTTCAAAGTCTTGGTGCTCTTTCAAATGAGTTGTCTAGCTCAGCCAGAAGTTACGGCCTTGGTGGAATTTCACAGGCCCTGTTATAGAGCAGAATGATACAAAAAAAATCATAGGGGTCTCTTTGAAGAGTTGCAGATACTGAGCACAGAAGGAAGGACAGAAAACAGGAGTTACTGTAATGAAATGTTGAGTCAGTCCCCTGACTACAGATGGCCTGGGAAACCTGCCAAGGGCTCCCATCCTTCCTGGGGTTCCAGGCTCAGTTAGGAGAAAATGAGGAGACTGTACAACACTTGTATAAGGGATGATGATGCAGTGAGAAGACACCAGACCTGGCGCCCCTGGGATCTGTTGTTGTTACTACTTTGTTTCAGTTTTGACTCGGGAAGAATTTTTTTTTGCTCACAGGCTTCCTATCCATTACTCATTACCATTGCCCTCTGCTTTCCAAATGCCAGCCTACTTTCCTTCCTCCCCAGCACCTTCACTTGCTCCTTCTGTCACTTTTGCTTTTGTCTCACATCAGTATGTGTATGCCAGCTCTATTTGTCCATAGGGCTCTGCTCTTGTTGCCTGTTTATATTGCATGAAGACCTGTGTCTTGGGCTTACTTGGAATGTCATTTATTGAAAAAACAGCAATCCTGAAGGTTTTTGATCATTCTTTATACATCAGTATTTAGGAATTATGCAGAATAGTTCAGGAATTGTATATAAAGGTAACTTTCCTTCATAATTTTTCTATAAACTTTACAGTCCCTTTTAAGGTTGATAGTTTTACCATGAAGATATAGCTAATAGTGGTATGCAAAGTAAAATAGTCTGAAAGCCAGTGGAGGGTTACATACATATTGTGTGTGGAAGAACTTGGAGGAAGAGGTTACCGGATCAAGTCCAGTGAGACAGGAAGAGCCAAATGGGCCACAAGTGCTATGGTGAGAGAAATGGTTAGAGCAAGGTGCCTCGACAGTCTCCATTTTGGTTTTAAAGGCCTGCTTAGAACAGACTTCAGATAAATGACTCTTTTGCATTAATTTATGCAGTAGTTTTAACAGTACACTATATAGGTATCATGACAGCAAAGTTCGTGTTTCTAACAAACTTAACTTTTGCTGAAAAGCTTTACTATGTCTTGTGCTTCATGGTATACTTTTCTGTGGCCTTCATTAAAGCCTGATAGATATTGGAGCTTGCTGTTTGTGCTTTAAGTCCTTGGTAGAGAAATCAGAGCTCTCTATCTAGCAAATGGAATAAATACAAAGTTCCTTTGCTGCTACAGATGTTTGCCACAAATTAAATTTGCTCATTTTATAATTGTATCTGTAAGAAGGTTTGGTTCTAAATGCCAAGAGCTTGAGGATGTGATTCCTACTGACAGGCTGGATGCTACCATTTATTTGTCAAGTTACAGAGCAAGGCAAATAGAGCCTTGTACTTGTCTTATATGTGCAGAACCGCTGGTTTCCCTGAAGCCTGAGCTTTCAGTTCCTGCTTTCAAGTCATCAGTGTAACTCCAAAATGCTTGTCAGAGTGATCAGTGCTCTCTGTTTTTTTTTTTTAATAATGAAACATTGTTGTTTGCCTTTATTTATTTCAAGTAAGCAAAATGAATAGTGTGGTCTTTGGTTTAGAAAACTTTGAAAGCTTTGTCTTTTTTTAAAATGTGTTGACTGCTTTTGGACATGCTTGTCATCTAGGTACTTTGGTGATTTAGCCTGTTGGTTTGAAGTTGTATGAATAGTAATTGCCTGCTTCCTGAATCTTTTCTTCTGAAGTAAACTTGGCATTATGAATTAGTCCAAAATCCATCAAGAGGAAATACTCAAAACCCCTATTCTCTTTGTATCTCAATGAAAACATCTCTTAGTGTTCCCTCACATAAAAGTTTGTCTCTGGCCTATTTATTCCCAGTGGTTTGTGCTGCTTGAGTATGTTAGCCATGTTACATAGCACAATATAACCTCTCAGCAGTGGGTTACTTCCTTCTTCATTGCAAAATAAATTAAATCAATAGGGATATATATGCTTTTACTTAAATAAAAAGTGAACTAACTTGACACTGATAATCACAAACTTTGGAAACTATGTTAACATTGAGAGCATTATTATTTTTCTTGGGGAGTGTCTTACTCTGAAATAGGAGACAAGCAGAACTTCACATGGCTCTTGTGCTGCTTCTGAAATCTTGGTCAGGAAGCTTTTTTAATTTATTTATTTTTTTTAGGTATCCTGCTGTTTTGTAGTTAGCTGGTTCTAGGTGTTTGTCTTACTGTTATGGCTTTTCTCATGTTTCTCCAGGCTGTGAAGCATTTATCCTGTGCTTCTCTAGCCTGAGAAGCACTGTTGCAGGGTGGATGATTTACAAAAGAACTGCATGCCAGGCATGTAGATAGAGCCTGATGTACACAATGAAATTCAGTGTCAAGTGTGGGATTCCACTACTAAGGCATTACAGGAACAGTGAAACTTAGAACAACAGTAGAGAAATATATCCCTGGAGTGCACTTCGTAAATTGTTTTTTCAAGTCTAATACTCATTTTTAGTACCTCTTCTACCTCCTGCAATGCCATTTCAAAAGCAATAAATAATATGATAAATCACAGTTCATCATTTATTTGAATTAGTATAGCTATTAATATAGTTAACAGGTTTCTGGCTAGTCTGCTTTCCTGCTGTTGTGTTTAGAAGTGTCAGTGATCTGAAACACTTGGCTAGTATTCCAGCCTTTGTGCAAGCCCAATGAAATGCTGCCGCTTCAGTCGTGCACTAGTTTTGTTGTCTACATAATGTAGCTTCATGCATGTGATTTGGTGTGTTTCAGTGGGAACACTAAATTGGGGAATACTATTCCTAAACCACAACAGAAAGATAAGGCAAACTGCTGTGTGTGGTCAGCTGCAAGGATCTGGGGTGCTGTGTACCCATTGCCAAAAAATTGGATTATATTGCTGTAGAAATTTATACTCTGCTTGTAAGTTAGATTTTATTACTTGAACACTCCTCATAGGAAGACAAGCCTTTTGTATTTGAAAATATCTTTCCTGCTTGTATGGAAATGTTGAGTTTTCTAACTGGTGTATGCTTTGTCAGTACAAAAGAAAACACCTGTTCTAGCTTGAACTCATTTTGTTAATGTATAAGTTGCAGTTATGCTTCAAAACCTTATTTTGTGCAATCTGGGCTCCCATCATCTCTACTGTCCTTGCTTGGCCTGGGCTGATGAAGGAGTAGTACTGCTGACTGCGAGACTTGCTGATTTTTGCATGGTAGTTCTGCTTAATGCTGCTTTTCTATTGGTTTTGTGGCTAAAGAGGGTCACTGCTGCATAAGGACTGTGTCATGTATATGTAGTCTGTATTACTGTACTATTGATTATTATTGTAATCTCTTCAGTTGTAAATTCAAGCTATCTACTGTATTTTCTGATGTTACTGAAACTAGGGGGTTGGCAGAACAGTACTGGTTCACAGCACAGACTGCAAGCACAGCCCTTTACAGCAAGTGGTAAAGGAGTGCTTATGTTTTCCTGGAGTTACTGGGTATTCCTTTTAACATTATTGAGTATATTTGCATTAAACTTGTGAATGAGGATGAGAACAGAACAGAATTTTCAAATGTTTGTTTAAAACAAGAAATCTAATGTTTCTCTCCAGATCATGAATACACTTAAGGCACTACAAGATTTGGATTTATCACTGGATATCCTAGTGGTAAGTGATCAGTAATAATACATTAAACTCTTTCGTAGTGAATTACTATGTAAATGTCAGGAGTCTGCAATTGTAGAGATGGTGATCATGTCACATTTTATGATTTTGACTCTACGTCATGATTTGGTTTGATTCATTTTCTAAAAGGTGGGCATCTAGCTTGACAAATGCAGTATTATGTCAACAGTGATGGTACTGAACAGGGATCTGAGCATATAGAGGACACTTTGCTAATCAGGATTGGTTTCTTTTCACTGTAAAACTGCCTTAAATCAATGCTAAAAACAAAGCAAAAATGGGTGAACCATTCTTTAGGTCAATTGTCTAACTCTTCTGTCTTTTATTAGCAGCTCAAAGTTAGTTGCTTACTTTTAAAGAGCAGGCATCCCAAGTGAGGATTCTTGTGACTTCTATCCTCATCCCAGCCACATCCTATCAAATTTTATGTTAGATATTCTCACACTGGAATGTGAAGCTTCTAGATATGATAAGCAGTGTGTCTGTGTTTTGGGAAGAAGAAAAATGTGGGGTTTGTGAGAGTAATAGAAAAATCTGTTTTTTAAGATATTTAGCTGGCCTATTCGCCTGCCTAAACACAGGCAGACTTCTACTAGAATACAGCAATATTTATGTATTTTTATTGGAAAAAAACAATCTCATAGTGCAATTAGTTGTTTAAAATGGCAAAGGGTTTCTGCAGACAATTCATGTTCCTGGCAAATTTGCATGCTTTATAACATGACAGAATTTGATGGAAGCCTTGAAGTCAAATAGAGGGAAGAGATGTGTTACAGCTGAGGGCTCTACATATTTTTAATGCATTTGAAGAACATAAATAGCTTTATGAAATAGTCCCACCAGATTTCTTCCATCTGTTTGCAATAACTGACTTACCAAATCAGGTTGCTCAAATTATATGTAGGCTAAATATACTTGAAGTGAATTTAAGGAAGCCCTATCCAGGGGCTGAGCTGATTACATGGTAGTAGCAGGTGTATGGCTCTTGCTCAGACTTCACAGGAGTATCATTTCACTGGTTAGCAAGCGCATTAACAGGTTGCAGTGAACTACTGAATTCTAGATTTCTTGTGCATCTTAAAAGTGAGAGTTTGTGAATCAGAGATGCTTGCTAATAATACAGGATTAAAATTGCCTGTGATTCTATAAATAATCAAAGTCTGCGAGATAGCTTTGCTTAAATAATGTAAAACACACTGGAGAGAGACTTGAAGGCACAAGATACTGTGAAAATAACTCTGCTTCTCTGAAGCCTGTACCCCATACTACTGGTTGAGATGCATTTTAGGTTACAGCATGTCCAGCATATATGCTCTCTAATAGGCTAAAATGTACTGCATAGGGCTGAAGGAAATTTGAATTGATGTATTTTTGTGGGCATAGGCATTTGAGACAAGTGAAATTACTGAAATATGTACATTTAATGGAGGAAAATTACTTCTCTTAGTTTATGAATTAAGGCTGGATTTTGTTCCCCATATTTGGTTATAAATAACTTCAGTTCTGTTTGCACTATAGAGTTCATTTATTTCTTTAGCTGTCATAGGACTGCCCTGACTATTAGGATAATACTCTTTGTAGCAGTTTTAGAGAAGGTTTTGTTTGGGATGAGAGTTATGATTTATTCTGCCCATCTTTCTTGCATTATCTTCAACAGGAAACTGGCATAGGCAAAACAGTTAACAGTTTGAGGAAACATGCCACTGCTGGGAGTGTAGCTAAAACTCTGGTAAAACAATGGAAGAAGCTTGTTTCTCCCAAAAATAAAAGGTAGGTGTGAACATTCTTCCTAATAGTTAATTATACCGTAGAACGTACGTAGTGTGACTTTAAAATGCAGTTTGGAAAGCTTAGGAAAGTGTTTGGAATGACAAATGTGCACTAGGACAAATAACAAATTGAATGTAGGAAATGAGGATGCCATTATAAAATATAAGGAAAAAAAATTCAAAGTGACCAGTATTGGTCAATTAGCCAGTCAGCACTCTGCCTTCAGGTGGTTTTTTGACTGGCACAAGTTCTTAGGTCCCAGCTGCTGCAGGAAGGACTAAACCAATGATGGGCAATGCTGTGAACTTCTTCAGGAAATTGGCAAACTCAATCTTTCTTCCTTAATTTAGTGGTTAAATGAGGCAGCTCTCCAGTGATTTGGTTGTATAGAGGATTTTCTTCTAATACTCTTGTGAACAGAGAAAGGCTGATAGTGGAGGAGTCACTCTGAAGAAATGCAGTTTCTTCTCAAAATGAAGCAGCCAGCACTGCTGTGACTGGGCTCACTCTGCTTTAGATGCTTTGCAGTCTTCTGACAGCTTGAGACAGTTGACCTGAAAAAGCCAAGTGTTTGGTTTGCCTAAATAGTGCATTTTAAATCTGAAGTTGTTCAAACAGCAGGAAAGTGAAATACCAGAACTTGTGATAAGCAAGTCATAAAGGCTGACCTGTTGTAATCTGTACCAGCCACAGAGCATGTTGAAAATCCTGTCTCGTAGTTACTTCAAACACCACATCTGTGTTACAAAGCATGCAGGAAAACTTGTGTGAAAAGAGGTATCCAACATATTTTACACAATTAGTACTGCCAGGCATGTTTTCTAATGGATGGTTATGTCCCTGCTCCCCACTTGTCTTGCTGTCCATTCTTGTTGCAATATTTAGCAGTGCTGGACCCAAGAGCTGCTTCTCTGGGATTCTGTAGTGGTAATGGAAAAATAAAGAGCACAGCAGAGCACAGTTCTGGATTTTGTAAAATTGACATATGGTGTGATTTAATGCTAATTTAGTACTGGTATAGTAAAAAAGATTATTTGGGAATTTAGCATCAGATGTGAAATGGTATGCAATTTTTTCTTTTATTGTTGCAGTGATCACAGAGAAAGAAAAAATACTGAAAAGGAAAAATGTGAGACAAAAGCTTCTGTTTCCAAGGAGACTAAGCCTTCAGAGAAGTCCAGAGCATCTGTACTAGCCTTCAGAAGTTCCTGTAGTACTCTCATTTCTAAAAAGTTGAATAAGGAGCATGTTTGTAGTGAAAAGACTCATCTAAATACAGATTCTGAGTCTGCAAAAGAATGTGATAACAAAGAATGTAGCAGCAGTGGTTCTAAGCATGCTTCCTGGGGTACCAATTTTCAGGCTAAAGAAAGTGAGTTCAAAGAGAGCACCTCCACAGAAAGCAAGAAAGTTTCAGAAAAGCAGCATTCCTCTGCAGCCAATAAAGGATTATCACCCCTGAAGGCAAAGCCTAGTAAGGATGCTTCCAAACAGAAAAGTCCTAAATGTGTGAAGAAACCAAAACAAAAACTTGGCATAAAAAGCAAAGCCAATTTATCTAGTGATGAGGAATTTGAGCCCCCTACTATGTCTTTTGAATCTTATCTTAATTATGATCAGGTTACTAACAAAAGAAAGAGGAAGGCTGCTTCTACAGGTGCACAGCCAAAGAAGTGCAGTGAACAGAAGAGCAGTTCATTACCACAAAAGGCTTCAAAACCTTCTCGTGCAGAAGAGAGAGTGGGAGATGTTAAAAAATATGAGAGTGATCAATCAGAAACTCCCAGAAAAAAGGTAAACCATCACATGGTTGAAATAATAGCAGATAAACTGCAGATAAATAAGTGCTTTGTACTCTTCAATGAAATTTATCTCTATTTATTTTAAGGAAGAGACTGCATGACTCTGATATATTAGCTCCATTGCAATTGCTAATAATTACAATAATAATAAAAAGTGACTGTTTATTGCATACTGGTGGTTTGCAATTGACATACTTGTATTTTTAGGATTATTTACAATATTGCAATAGTGTTTGATACATATCAGCTAATCTGCTTTTGGCCTGCAAAGTGCAAAGGTATTTGTTTACCTTTGAAAAGATGCCCCCTTCTTCCATTCTTGACCAGCCTGGTTTATGGCTGCAGCAGCTGTTTGTGTGCAGCATAGTCCTTTTGTCAGAGGCTGTGGTTTTTTAGTGAACATGAATGTTTGCAGTGGAACTAAACCTTCTTTAAATGCACTGAAGTAAATCACAGTATTGCATATAAAACAAGATTATACATGTTCTTGATCTGAGCTAGTCCTAGTCCCTTGAAGTGAAAGAAGCTTGAGTAGCTCCTCTGAGCCAAGCTGTATCTAAAAATGTGTGTTAATTAGGCCTTTTAAATAAAGATCTTTGGCATACTGGAAATTAGAGGTATCTTCAGTCTCTTATCTTCATTGTGATGTCAAAGCTTTAGGCTTTGCTTATTGTGGAAAATCTGCAACCTGAATGTGGTATTTCTGTCCCAGATGGAGAAATATTAATGTAGAGGCTTGTGTATGATACTCTAGAATAAACTGTTTGAGAAAAAAATCTTGTATATTCAAGAAGTTGTGAAAATGTATTAAAGGTACTAAAATGAAGTTCAGGAAATGCACATTTTGTACTGTAAGTGCCTGACTTGCAATTGGAGGACACCTAAGACCCAATTTAGATGTTGCACATAGTATATATGTAGGGACCCATTGTCACCAGACTGCTGCATCTTTAAATCCCTTTTCAAGGGGTTATCTGAAAATTTTAGACATGATCTAGAAGACTTGATAGGACCAGGTATAAAGCTGTTTTCAGTCTTTTAGTATTGTACTTTTGTCATCTTGTAGCTTTGTCTCATTCACTGCATGCCTCTATATTGATTTGTCTGTAAACCTGTTAAGTGAACTGATCTACTGTTCTTTAATCTCTTTCTATGCACTAATTGCAGATGTCTCATTAAACCCTTTTTGTGGTATAGTCTTGGTAAGTAGCGTATAAAAGGGTACACTGAAAAGTAATCCTGTGAGTAAATTTTAGTGTAGAAAAGCAATAATTTCAGTTATCCTAGTTAACTTTGGGGTTTGCTTAAGGGTTTTTTGTTTAAGCACTGGAGGTTTTTTTGAAGCTTATTTTAAGTCTTTCTAAACTGAGATTTATAATGTTGAAGCAGTATTTCCTTGACTGTGCACAGGCTAAGGTGACATCCCTCCAGGAGCTTCTTAATACTCCACTACCTAAATTTCTGACGGGCATTTCAAACATGTCTCCCCCATGTGCTGCAGACTTTACAGGCAAGTAGTATATAAGGCTGATAAATGTGAAATGATGCAGGTTTTTACAGCGCTGTGTAAAGATGTTTTATCCCCTTTTCTAATAAACTGTATTAGCTCATCTCTTTATAGCAAACGACAGCTTCACACCTTCACTTTATCATCTCTAAAAATCATGTTGAAGTTGAAGGGAATTTTAAAGTTTTCCTTATGGCTTGCTGAGTAAAGAAATATTGTGGAAGGTTACCATAAATGCAGAGAAGGGATAAATTAGATAGTAGTTCTACAGACCCCATTTATCTTTATTCCTGTCTATACCTTAGACCAAGCAAAGATTTAATAGAAGTTATCTTAGCTAAAATAAATACATGAAGCACTAGGTCTAGCTTTGGCATAGGAACCAGTAGCATCTTTACAGGGAGGTGACACAAAGTGCCAGTGGTTTCCCTAGCAGCTCTTCCGAGGTTTCAGTGGTTTCATACCACTAGGGTCTTGAAACTTCGCTGCTATTGCAGCTTCTGGCTTCTCTAGGATAACTCAGGAGGGACTGTGAATGGGTAACAGAGTCACCTAAGTATGAATACAGCTCATGTAGGGTGGAGTTAAATAATGCAAGGCTGGTTTGAGTTAGTGCAGCTCACTTGCAGTGTACAAGCTGTCTTGATGTTAGGTGATGGTGAGTGGACTAATGCAATATACAATACATGCATGGGCCCCAAACTGTAATGCAATAACTTCGTATTTCAATAAAAAAGTCGTGTGTGTGTCCTATCAGCTGAGTTTATCTCAGAGCTGAATGTTTAAAGCACCATAAAACCTGTTGATGTTTTGCTTGCAGCTTCTACAGCACCTGTTGTGGAAGCACCCCAGCAAATCAGTGAGACACTGCAATTCACAGGACGGAGACTGAATTCTAAAATGCAAGTGTACTCTGGCTCTAAAACAGTCTGTCTTTCAAAGATGCTTACCCTGTATGAACAGTGCATCCGTGTGCTTCAAAATAATATTGATTGTGAGTACGCCAAGAGATTTGTAGCAGGCTATGGCTGAAAGTGTATCTGATTTTTTTTTTAAATTTTTTTTTCCTCCATGCCAACAACTGGCCTACTAAAATATATTGTCTCTCCCTACAAACAGTGACTTAGACCAGATTGAAAGACTCTTAAAAAAGTGATTGATGTCTGTGCTAAAATGTAGGGTTTTTTTTAAAGCTTACCATTTTTCAAGTTCCAATTTTACTTAAATATTTTAAGTCAAAAAGTTTGCTGTGTCCCCCCTGCCCAAGATGCTTGTTTACCTAAATTAGAATGAATGATCAAGACATTCTTTTCTTCCATGCATAGGCAGAGGGGTGTGATACACATCAGTAAAGATGGGGAAATGACTTATCAAAGATGATTTATCCATCCTCAAGTATAACTGCTAGTCAGCATGGAACTGCTGATTTATAAATATTTTCATAGCCTGACTTCAAAAAATGTTCTCTTAGTGCTTCCTAAAATTAACTTGTGTTTTCACTTTTAAACTGTTTGGTGAGTGCTTTTACCCATTGAGTAAAATAAGTAAGATACTGAAAGTACTCTCCTTTTTTGTAGTGATACAAGAAGTAGGAGGTGTGCCCTTTGAAATTCTTGAACCTGTGCTAACACGTTGCACACCAGAGCAGTTGTTTCGAATAGAGGAATGTAATCCGGTAAATTCTGCCTTGTTAAATTCAGAGAACTACAGAGTTCCACAACTCCATGGGTTGCTCTGGGTTTCTGTCTTGCATATGAATTTCTTTGACATTAGCTGTCATTATCAAGATTTCCTTTCTCAAATATGAGGACTTAAAACATTTGGGGGAATTACTGATTACTAAGTGCAAGACTATGTATAGAAAAGTGGTTTTCTTTCCAAAAACAAGAAAGAAAAGAAAGATGACCATGTTATTTACCACTGAAATACCTGGGAAAGTCGTAATAGAACCAACCGTTTTCAAGTTGCAAAGCATACCATTCAGGAAGTTGCTGGGGTGAGATTTCATGTGTAGATTTCATATCTTCAGCTCCAGTGGTGTATTTGGACATTGAAGTTCTGAGTGTGTAGCCCTTCACAGTGCAATTTAGCTTTTTGTCTGCATGCTTCAGGTGGAGCCTGAGATTGTGCTGTAAACACAAGTCTAGACTTGGCTTACTGACTGCACTGCAGGGCTCTGTTTTTTGAGGCTGTGTGATTTCTGGGCTGAAGTCAGTATCTCTGCATGGTATTGCCACACTTCACCTGGTGGGTACCTGTGACAGCGTGTGTGGTGGGATTGCACTTTTCTTCACCGAGGGTTTGGGCTGTGTCTGCAGGCTCGGCTAGCAGGTACTCCTGAAAAGTTTTTTAAACCTTTGTTTTAAAATATCTTTTGTTCAAATTAGGCGTTTATAAAGGAGTCTGACCACTTGTGGAAGAAACACTGCCAGAGAGAATTTAAAAATGAGAACCTCCTGGAAGATGAGTCTTGGCGTGAAATGTACTTGAGATTGTTTAATCAGAGAGAAGAAAAACTGAAGATGCTTACAAAAAATATTCTTTCAGCTCAATCTGAGAAACCAAAAGGTAAAATCTGGGATTAGCTCTTCCACTCACAGAACCCAGTCTCTTCTGTTGTTCCTGGCAATATGTAGCGTTTAGTGATTTGTTTGCAGTGAGCACTAATGCTGAACTTCTAGGAGAAATCATGAAGAACAAACATTGTGCTTAATTTAAAAGCTGCTGAAAAAATACATACATGCATTAGTACCATACTTTGCTGTATGCTACAGATATTATGCATTAGACAAATCCTACCTTACTGGTTAGATTGAGCTTGGGTCCTAAGCAAAAGTGCAAAGAACTTTGGACATAAATGGTACAAAAAGTCACATATCTTCTGCTCCTTGCTTCTGTATTAGGCAGGCAAGTAAAAATGGCTTATATAACCAGTGCAGCAAAACCACCCAGCAACATTCGTCGACAGCAAGAAATCCATGGGACAGCAGGACCTCTCACCCACCTTCATCCCATAAAGAAGTTCAAGTAAGTGTTATGTATAATGCTTTTAATTTGAGTTTGGTTGTCTTTGCCAGTTCAAAAGCTTGCCTGCAAGGTAATTTTAAAGTTCTAAATAACTCTCTATTTACTTTCCTTTTTTAAAGTGACTAATGGCTAGAAACTAACTTGCCTTTTAAGTCTTGTGTGCTCCCCTGCTGTATGTGCATTGCCATACTACATTTCTCTGAAGTGCTACTTGGTGCCCAGCTGGAGTGTGAGTGGACGCTGTTTTTTCTGCAGATGACACTAGGCTTGGCATCCTGGCGTGATTCCATTGTTGATGTTTTGGGTTTGTAAGCCTGCCTAGTCGCCTCACATGTTCTTCTGTTTGATAAAATCCCAGTCAGCTGCCTGTAGTGATACAGCTGAACGGAGTGAACCTCAAACTTTTAATACTGTTTTTTTCTTTGGGTTTTCCTCCTCCCCCCAACCCCCTTTGAGTTTCAGAAACTTAGTTGAACAGCCTTGACTTACTGCCCAAGAACGTGGTGGTGTGGGGCAGGAATGACAGCCTGGATGTAGCAATTTCTTAAAGTCAGCTTTTTTACCAGATATCTTTTAATAACTGCACCTTTAGCTGATGAGATTCAGAAGGTTCTTTCCATACTGTTGTTTTCAATGAAAAGATAGTCCCCTACCAAGGCAGTAGTTTAAGGCACTTTGAGTTAGGCTTTTGCTTTTGCTCTGTGAGAGGTTGATTCTGTGTTGTGACAGACCAGCCTTCCAGTTGAGGTGCTTCAAGTACTGTGGGATGTATGTCCTTTCTGCTCCAGTAATCGCTGCACCAGCATCTTCATGACATACTCCAAACCCTGCAAGCCTTTTTTTCTCAAATTAGGGAGAACTGGTGTTGTGTGAAAGAAGCTGTATGAGAGTTGTTGCTTTTGCCTTCTTGGGAAACAAGGGTTTGTCTGGGCATGATGAGTTTAATTTCACTGCTTTGACGTATCAGTTTTGTGAGCTGCTGAATTTGTACAGCTGAAATTTTCATGTAATAAGCTGGTCTTGCAAGAGCTCAGAAGGTTCTGTGGCAGACATGCAGATCCCCAGCAGCCTGCTGTTCTCAGTGGTATGTGAGCACAGGCAGCAGATGTCAGGGACTGGCTCTGAGGTGTACAAGTATCTGCTTCAGTCCTTGTCCTGTTGACTGAAGCTTCCAACCTGATATTTAGGGTTAGTTATTGTGCCTTTTGCTTCATTCAGTCATACTTACACAGGCTTTTATTTTTTTTTTTAATTTGCCCTCATTTTCTGTCAGAACTAGTTAACAGTTCAGCTGTGTTCAAAGAGGAAAATAAACACAAAGTGCAAACTAGAGCACAGGGCATTATGAATCACAGTGGTATTGCTGACCATTTTGATATGTCACAAACTCTGATAATTTAAAGGCTAATAAAAGCTACATAAAGTCTTATAAATCTAAAATTTGTGCCAGAATGAAAACGGATGTGATGACCCCCTGTGATCCCTTTTAACCGGAATTATCCTGTGATTTTGAAATATAGAGTCTCTTCAATGTAATTGATCAGGATAGGGATATTTTTTCCAAAATGAACCAGAGCAAATGGTAGCTTGATATCAAATACTAACTTTTTTCTTATTTCCTTTTTCTAAAAGAACAAGCATTCCAGAAAGCAGAGACAGAAATGACACATCAAATATGAACCGTGCTGGCAACATTGGAAGTTCCCACTCAGGTGTCATGATTCAAGGTGGAAAGAAGCCTATCAAAAGTAAATGGAATTTCTTAAGATTACCAATTTTTTAACCTGCTGCCTACTAATATATGCTTAATATTATGCTAATATAATTTTAAGTCACTAATAGCTGTAATCCTAACTGGTCTCTTTGTTTTGTTGCTCTTGAAGGAATCGCACCAATGATGAAGAAAACTTTGAAAGCATTGAAGAGTAGAGCTAGACGATGACAAAATGAAGCCTTGTATTTGAAGCTTATGTTCTGTGACTATTTGTATATCATGCTACAGTGAATGAAAGTAATGTTCATGTAAACACTGTTCAATTTGCCTTAGTTAACATAGTTTTGAAACATTGCAGGGCTGAATGATTAGCAATAAAAACTGAAACGTCTGAGTCCTTTCATACTGCTGTTTTCTTACTTGAAATAAGGTCAGTACACACTACCAGTTTAAGCTGGTGAAGGGTCTGGAGCACAGGTTTTACGAGAAGCAGCTGAAGGAGCTGGAATCATTTAGTCTGGAGAAAAGGAGGCTGAGACCTTATTGTTTTCTACAACTACCTGAAAGGAGGTTGTACACAGGTGGGGGTTGGTGACTTTTCCCAAGTTACAGGAAAAGAGGAAGTGGTCTCAAGTTGCACCAGTGAAGGTTTAGATTAAATAAAAAAGCAAAATTCCTTCACTGAAGGGGTTGTCAAGTACTGGAACAGGCTGCCCAGAGAAGTGCTTGTGTTACCACCCCTGGAGGTATTTAAAACGTGTAGGTGTGGCACTTGGGGACTAAAGTGCTGGGTTAGCAGTTGGGCATGGATGGCCTTCATGGTCTTTTCAAACCTAAACAATTCTGTTATTCTATGATTCTGTGTACTCATTTGCATAAATGTGGAGATGAAAGAAAACATGCTGTATTCTAATCTGCTGCTCTCAGCCTGTCATGAGGAGACCAGAATGCCACAGCCTTTTGTGTTCAAAATGAAAAAGCTATTTGGTCTGCAATAGCTGTCCTTTCAAGAGTCAGGGACTGCTGCAATTTGGGGTTGGTTTATGAATGAGTTTACTTTTAGAAATGAGGTACATCTTTGAAATTTCTTCTAAACCAGTTTACTTGCATGAATTGTAAGCCTGACTTTGCCTTAAAGGCATGGCTTAGAAATGGGGGAACTCTTTCTATAGAAAGACTTCTCTCAGTAGCTGCAAGTAGGTCTTGTTTCTTCCTTTGTACGTCCATTGGATTTGTCTTCTTAGAACTCCTCATAAAGCACAGGGTAAGCTCATCGTGAAACCACTTGCTGTTTCTTACACCTTTTATGTGTGAATTTCCTCACCATACTATTTGTTGAGTATTACGGGTAGGTTACAAAAATACCACTACTAAAAATGACTTTGACAGTCATGTAACCTTGTCACCCATATGTAACATCTTGTGCAAATGCCCTGTTCATAGAGGGATTTGAAGTCAGTGGGTGTGCTGCTGTGTTGTGTTTTTCTCCATGCATTATAGTTGTACTAAAATGAATGAAAGCTGAAAATAGGTGTGTTAATCTGGACACACTGTGGGGAGCTTTCTCGGTTTCTGGAATCAAAACAAGCCTTGACCAGTAGGAGAGGTAGTTCAAAATCTGTCATACACATATGAAGAGCTCATCCCAGAAGCATTCCTTACAAACTTAAATCTGAATGGCCAGTGAACCACTCCTTGTCCCCCAAACAGCTCTGGCCATCATAGAGTTGCTAATCAGTTGGTGGCAGAAGCTCAATTCAGCTGGAGATTTATATCAAGTGTGGTGTGAATTGTTCAAGGGCTTTTTTTTGGTTGATGATTTAATTTTTTTGTCTGAAACACTTTTATTTGCTGTAGTTGTTGATGGTATCCTTTTATGGAACAAAAGACAAAGTCTTTTGTTATGCTCTGGCATTAGAGAACACAGCTGTAGCCATTTGAAGCAGATATAGATGGCAAGGAATCTGAAGGATAAATAGTTGTTTTAACTAGTGGACTTATATTGTGGATTGGAGATAACTTTTTCTATCCTTGACAGTGGTTGCAGAGTTGTGTGGAGGGCAAATTTGAAGAGTAAATGGCTGTAATTTCCTCTTCTTGCTTTCTCTCACTTCAAAGACTACAGATACAGCTCTGGTAAGGGATATGCAGAAGGGTGCTCATGGGATCAGATTGTTGTCCTGACAATTTCTACATTAGAAAATTCTGTAGGCATGCAAATCTATTGTAAAGTAGTTGGTGCTACACACACTTTAGGCTGGGGTTTTTCTTTTACTTCACCTGTGCTATGGTCTGTTCCTATAGACAAATGCCCACCTGAGGCTGCAGGGTGTTGGGGTGCTGTGGGAATGCGTTTCCCAGTTAATTTGTGAGGAATCTTGTTTTTGTGCTTTGACACTGCTTGATGACACAATATGAATCATATGTGGAGGTAAATTCAAAGCTTCCTTCAAAAGCATATCCTTTTCATCTGAACTAGAGACACTTAAGGTGCTTCTGCAGCTTCCTGCCTTGCATCCTTATATACAATTACTCCACTAAATAGGAATTATTGCTACATCCATGTGTTCTTGACAACTGACATACCTAACAGTACATGGTATCAGTACATTGGCCTGAGGCAGACGAATTTCCTTCTGGTGGATGTGCAAAAGATGTTTGGTCAGTTTTGTTATATACTCTCCAGGCTGGTTGCCATCCCATCAAAGAGACCTCTGATCCCTCTCGGGTTAGGGACTATTTTCACAGAAAGACTAAATGTCATGAGTGTATGATTGCCTTCTCTTCCTTAAACACACTGCAGCTTGTAGTCCTCTTGCAGTATCTCTGGAGCCTTTCATATCAGCAGCATAATGCTTTTCCCTCCAGGTGATAAGCAAGTTCCATATTAATTTATGGCAAATTAGGTAAGTAGCAGGAGAAAAATATGGTCACAAAAGGAAAGCCCTGCTGTTGTGGAAAAGACCACAAATGGATAACATTCCTTTTCTTCTTGAACTGTTCATTTCAAGCATAGAAACCACTTTCCACTTCCTGACAATATTTACTTCATAGCATTCAAGAAAGTTTTCCATCTTGTTAGTGGTTGGGCCCAAGAAGAAAGCTTGGCCTGACTGCTGTACCACTTAAAAAAGAAAGATGGATGATGTTGCCATCTAGACAGTCCCTGTGGGAGGAAGAGAAGGAGGAAAACAGTTTTGAGGTGAAGCATTTGATCTTACGAGACCCTTCTCGGAAGGCATGTGAGTTCTGGGATCTAAGCTCTTCTGGGGACCATTGAGGCTTTGAAGTGTTAGTTGAATTCCTGGGCCAAAGCCAAAAAGGGGTATAAGGTTTGGCATAATTCTTCTGGAAGAATTTGTGGACATCAGTGTACTGCCCTCTGCATACGTTTGTCTGTATTGGAGGGATCAGTATTTGAGCTGCTGTCACAGCAAGGCACAGCTGGGATCTCTGTGAGCAGGGAAGTTGTTACAGCTCTGAGCGTGATGCTGTTGGCTGGCTGGTACCTGGGGATTTCCGAGGATTTCTGGTAGTCATAGGATAATCTGAGCAGAAGGAAAAGAAATGCCCTCACGCAGGCCAGATCTCAGACTTGCCATCTGAAAGCTCATGAAAGTGTCTGTGCCAGGATTTAGTGTGGTGAAAAATGTTGATGGATTGATAAGTAAGAGGACAGTCCTAAGTACACTGCTTTTGGGGAAAAACAAAACACCACTGAACAAAAAGCCAAAACAACCAGTGAGCTGCCTTATTCTTTTATTTGCATTATTTCCTTCCTCTGCCCTTCCTGTAAAGACAAGGGAGGCCATTGAGTGGGTGATGGAAAGCACTGGTTAGACAGCCTACTGTGTCCTCTTGCAGCCAGCCCTGCCACTGAACAGAGGTCAAATTTATTAAGACTTTTTCTGTAGTCACAACTAGTTATTGCCACTGGAGAAATGTCTAGTTCTCTCCAGATTGGCAATGTTTGTTTGTGGCAAGCTTAATTTTACCAGGAAAGGGAGGAAAGATGAGTAACTTCAAGGAGCAGCTTACTTTCCTGATTCACCATCTATGGCAGAAATGGTCTTCGTTTTGTTTCTTTACAGGCTGAACATACTGTGAAATTTTGGGGGTTTTTATTGCTTTGTTAGTAATTCCCATATGAGCAATTCTTCCTTCCAGCCCCCAAAGCATTTCCTTTCTGATCTGCTGAATCAGTTGAGGGTGGAAAAAGGATGGTGATGAGTCCTCATGACCAATCAGATATGATCCACTGTAGGGGCTTCGTTCAGCATTTCTTGGTGTGATCATTTGCCTTTGGTTTTCAATGGGTCTCTGCTTTGGGTACTATTGTTTAACAGAGAAACCATGCAGGAAAGAGGTGGACTCACTGCTGTTGTGATGCTTGGCATGAAGGATAAATGGAAGTGATGTGCAATGTACAGAGCTATTTTCCTCCTCTCTTACAGTTTCTAGTAAACAATTTCTGATGTGCTTCTTTTAGTTTTCTGTTTTGTGCATATGTGAACTGCATCCTTACACAACTATCAGATTTCCCTTTCTAAACTTCTTCATGGAGCCAAACTACATTTTATTCTATGGTACAGAATTCTAATTTCATTTGGTTACATGTCTTGGGTTGTTTTTAAAACTTCCACCCTAAGCTTTAGCAAAAAGGGACCTCTGTGACTACACACATTTTAGGGACAGAATTGCACACTTTTCAGAAAATAAATGTAATTTGTGGAATGTTTGGATCCAAAATTACAAAAAAACCTCAGATGAAAACCAAGCATTCCCAAATGTGCAAAGGGATGTTCTAATCTCAGAAGACTTGAGAAGACTCTTTCTGCAGATGGACATACAAAGTTCAAGTCTCTCACGGCCTGGAGATGAAACATCCTAGAATCTGAGGTCTAACAGTCCTGTGCATTTAACCCTACTCAGCTTCCCCACCAATGCGGTGTGGAGAAAAATTATACTAAAAATGAAGCTTGGGAGTGCCAGAATTATAGAGTAAAACACATGATGAGGCTGTCATAATTTTTCAGAAATGAAGCATCCAATATTCAGAAAGTTGCCAATTATTTTAGACCATAAAAACCTAGTTTCAGAATCCAAATTGTGCCTCTTAATTTCAGAAAACAAAACTATTCAGGTCAAGATAGTGTGGAAGGTTGGGGTTTTGGTGGTTTTTTTCCCCTCAAATTCCATGACTTTAAAATCCCTGCTTTAAATGTGAAAATACAAAGCCATAAATGTCATCTTTGTAGCTCAGCCTCTAAATGGTGTGTTTTCTGTAGGAAGTGCTGGTGGAAGCCTTTGGCAGCGTATGTTTTGTGAACTCTTTTTACAAAGAAGTTGCCTCTTCTTATCACTGGTGACAGGTCTAAAAATGTCACTTGCTCAGGGAGAGAGCTGAACAGCTCAGGAAAATCTTCCTTAGCTCTCCTCCTACAGAACTGCAAATGGGTATCCAAGCAGTAGAAAAAGCTCTTTGCCACATCTCCAGGCCCTTTCCCTTAATGTTTATGGAATTGCTGAGGCTGCAGAAGCCAGGAGAATAAGCTGCTCAGCCAGAGATGAAGAGGAGCAAACAGCTGCTGGCCTCTGGAAGAAGGAAGGAACCCACCCTGCAAGAGGGGGAAATAGCTGCTGAGTCCAGACTGAGAAGCAATAGTCCCTCTTGTCAAGATGCTGACCACTCTGAGGGGAAAAAGCTGAAGCACTTTTCCTCTGTATCTCACATAAGTTTCTTTCACCAGACACAGTACTTTTCCTTCTTACAGCTCTTCACAATGCACAGAGTTTGAAGCTTTTCTCTCCCACGGATGTGCTGTAGCCAGCTCTCTGCAGAATGTATTTTCTCACAGTTACCTGTGTTGATGTGCTTTTCAATGCTTTCAGATCTTTCAGTCTGAAAGTTAGATAACTGGTCTGTCCAAAATTTTAGATAAACACTAAAGTGGTGCATTAAAGTGTAACTTGTCAGAGCATTCATGTCATGCTTGAGCACTGCTGACAGCTGAGTTCTGGGCAGGGAAAGAATGAAATGCTGTAGGGAAGTCCCAAAGGCTTATTCACAAAGCAGATTCTCCAGGTTTCCAGAAAGCGTGAAACCTGAGTTTGCTTCTGCTGCTGAGGAATGAATGTCACAGGCTTTGAGCAGAGGTACCAATCCCTCTATAGGAAAGGAAAAAAGTACTCTCTGTGGCTTTGAAAAGGCAAAATCAATATATTGGGCACCTCATTATAACAAAGAGATCTCTGCCCTGTGCCACAGGTTTTGTTGCGGCTTGTATGTTGACCACCAGCTGATTAATCAGGTGTCATCATTTCAAATTCCTTTCTTTGGTAACTTGCAGAATCCATCACTTCCCCTTCTTAGACTTCATACAGTTGGTGATTGCCCTAATTTGTGGAGGTCTCTCTGCAGAGCCTCCTTGCCTTTGAAGGAGTCAACAGCTGCCCCTGATTTAGTATCATCTGCAAACTTACTTAGTATACCTCTGAGTCCTGCATCTGAGTCATTCAAGATGTTGAAGAGAACTGAGCTTAAGATGGAGCCCTGTGAACCCCACTAGTGACCAGTTTCTAGCCTGTCACCCCATTCACTGTTACCCTCTGTGCTCAACCTGTGAGCCAATTGCTCACCCAGCACATGATGTGTTTATCCAGCTGTGCTGGATAGTTTGCCCAGAAGGATCCTGGGAGAGACAGTGTCTAAAGCTTTACTGAAATCCATAGAGATGACATTAAGTGGCTTCCCTTGATCAGCTAGGTAGGTTACCTTGTCATAAAAGGCAATCAGGTTAGATAAGCAGGACTTTTCTCCCCATGAAGCTGTGCTGGCTGTGACTAGTGATTGTGTTGTCCTTCAGGCGTTGATTTCAATACCTCCCAGAATAATATTCTCCATAACTTTGCCAGTTACTGAAGTGACACTGACAGGTCTGTAGTTTCCAAGGTCATCCTTCCTACTCTTTTTGAAAATTGGGATAATGTTAGTCAGCTTCCAATCAACAGGGACCTCTCCAGATTTCCAAGAACGTTAAAAAATCATTGAACGGTTAAACGATTAAAAAATCATTGAGAGAGGCTTTGAGTATTCTTAGAAGAATCCTGTGAGGCTCCATAGGCTTACAGGAATCCAACTGGAGCAGAAGATCTCACACAAGTTCAGGCTTGACTGGGATCATAAAAGGCCTTAGTGGTGTTTAAAATTTAATGTTCTCAGTAAAGTACTGGTTTCTACTGAATACCCTTTCCAGAAGTTTCCTGATCTGGAGAGCTGCAGTAAGCTGTATCTGTGTTTCCTCTGCTGTTTGGTACAGCAACATATTTTTCATTACTGAGAGCTCCAATCTTTCTGGCTTGCCTAGCAAGAAAGGCTTAGGGAAGAGTTTTCTCAAGAAAACTTTAGTTTGTTTTACTATGAAGTTATTTAATCATTCAGTGTTATAAAAACTGTCAACACTCAGATGACAGTATCTTGTTTCTCTGTAATCTGTATCAGGAGCTTTGTGGAAGAATTTATGCATAATGTATGAACCATTTTTCTAGATTGTTTGAGTAAGATTGAGCTATATTTTGCATATAAGTTGGTGTTAAACATTGAGAACACAAATTTGTGGCAAAATTGTGGCACTTATGACACATAAGAAGGATTTTTCTGAGGATTTAGAGAAAAACCAAAGATGTGACAGGCAATATTTTTAGTACTGTTCTGACTAGCACAGTAGTTTACATTCTTTTTAGTTCTTGGTGGTTAAAACCCACTGAGACCTTGAGCTGGTTGAGGACAAGACAACCACTCCTCCTACTAGTACTTATCTCATTGCTCTGCAACAGGAAACTTCATTTCTCATCCATCATTTATAATAATCTGTTGAATTATATTGACAATAATGCCTCTCTTTTGGGAATGAATTGCTGTAATTCTCAAAGAATGACA
This sequence comes from Campylorhamphus procurvoides, assembly GCA_013396655.1. Taxonomy (NCBI): domain Eukaryota; kingdom Metazoa; phylum Chordata; class Aves; order Passeriformes; family Dendrocolaptidae; genus Campylorhamphus; species Campylorhamphus procurvoides. The sequence continues at coordinate 115,483 of WBMV01008446.1, forward strand.
ATTTCCTATGGCACTGCTATTTTCATAGGAGAGAAGACATTTTTGCTGGCATGCTGACTCTCCCCCTGGATGCCCATCCACTGTTCCCTGCCTCCTCCTAGCACTGCCTGGCTCCCACCTCTCTATACCTACCAGCATGCTGCTACTGGGGGATGTTGGGGCTCTTATGGACAGTCAGCAGAGAGCTGCCTTACTGTACTCTGAGGTACGTCCTGCTTACAGGTACATCCTGTTTAAAGAGTATTGGGCCTTTCTAAGGTAGTTATCAGGCAACAGAATTTGGCAAGAATTTTGACAGCAGAAAGATAACAGTCTCACTACAAGAGCACAGTCTTGAGAGTGATAAGGAGTCAGGCAGGTGCTGTGCATCCCACCTCCTCCCCTTCTTGAAGCATGGCTCCTGTCCCTGCTTGTGCACCCTTCATGGTGACTGCACTGTGGCCCAGGAGGGGTTGCTACAGGGGGATTCAAGTGCTGCAAGCGGTGGCTGTGAGAACTAGGTCCCTGTTTTCTCCCAAAGCTGAGTACACTTTGACTCTAACTCCTTCAGGCAATTATGAAAATTATGGTTTGGGTAATTTCCTCCTTAACAGCCCCTTTCCGAGAATGCTGGTGTGCAGCTTAGAGAGTTTATTTCCTCAAGATAGATGCCAAGCCACAAGCATGGAAAACCTTAAAAATCAGAGAAGCCTCTGAGAGTACAATAATAATACAAGCTTTTTTTCAGTCTCTCATCCAAAATACTAATGTAGCTGTTTGCCTTGCCAGCTTTCCCAGTAATATTGAGTAAGGTGATTTTTGGTTCTAACTCTTTTTCACGCAGCCTGTTGACATTTCTAGCTGTGTCCTTACCTGCTCCTCCCTAGTACCTCCTCTGTTCACCAGACCCTACAGACTATCTGTCTGCCTCTTCTTTTTATCACAACCCTTCCTCCTCCAGCTCCTGATGCAATACAGCCATGCAACACTGCACAAAGGTGTTCTCTGCGAGAAGCCCTGCCTTCTTTTTTTGTTGCAAAAGCATGCTTTTTCTTTTCTCTCTTACTTTCAGAAGTGTCACCATATTCCCCATCACAGGTAATTCCATACATGTATTTCCAGTGGCATCTTTTATTTTTCATAGCGCTCCAACAGGAAGTTAAAGCTTTCTAATTTCAGAGACACAGCTGTTCCTGCTAATGTATCCCAGAATAATCAGGATGCTGTTGATGTGCTCAAAAATGAGGATGTGTTTGCTGTCTTCAAGTGTTTGTTCATACTTTTCAATCTGCTAAATTTATTTTCTTCACACTTTGACTTGCTGATTTGTTGCTAAGTGTGAAATAGGTGCTTATATTCCCAAAAGCAGATGCTTCAAATTCAGGTTTAGAAAATCCAATTTCAATTCCTGTTTTTGGATATAGGATGTTTCAAAAAAACCCCTGAGTCTTTTCCTTATCCAAAACCTGCCTTGCTCTTGGGTATTGCTCATCTGCAACTCTGCTTACAGCCTCGCATGATAAGTGGGCTGTGCCTGTTGGGAAGTGAGGAGACGAACACGCTGTCCTCTGCTCACCTAACCCTGGCTCCCATGCCTTTTGGCAGCCTTAAAAAAAAAAGACTGTTTTTTTTTTTTTTTTTTCTTTTCACAGAGGAAAAACACTGTGCAGTTTTATCTAGTGGAGACAAAATACTTCAGAGCAGAAGTAGCTATGTTGCTCTCCATAAAAGACCACATATGACTCTGGTACTCGGTGTACCAATCTGCAAAGACAGAGATCAATGTCTGAGCTTGCATCTTTAATCAGATGTCACTTCTTGTCCCTGTTAAATAAGATGAAGACTTGCTAGAAGGAAAACTTCCTTAAGTGCCTTCCAAGAGCTCCATCATTTTACATCTGGGCTGTGTAGAATAGGTCCCCTTGTCCCATCAGTCCTTGTGGTACAGCCCAGTGATTGGCAGCATGGCTGTGGCAGGCAGCAAACCCCCAGATTTCCTTGAGGCTGTCAGCAATTCACATGAGTGTGCCGATAATGGCCTGCCACTTTCCACTACGGAAAATTAAGCACAAAAGGTTGAAGGAGGGTGACATTAGTTTAAAGATATGCCATAACACATTTGTGTACAGACTATGAGGCTCACAACTTCTCTTCGTGGGGAGCCCCACTGGCTCTTTTTACTTTATACTCTTTTCACCTGCTCTAAATAGAGCATGTTGTTAGATCATCTAAAAATCTCTTGCTTGCATGAGGTAAAGCTTATGGCAAAATGGGTGTTTCAGAAAGTTCAAGAAATCCAGTGCTGCCGGGACAGAGAGGTGGTAATAATTACTTTATGGGAATGTTAATAGGAGTCATCCACTGAAATTATCTGGACTTTGACTGGAGAATAAATCTGAGTGGAGATGCTGACTCTAAACACTGTGGTGGGTGGGTGGGGGAGGGCATGCAGATTGAACTTGGAAAAACTAATTTTCTATTGCTTGGACAATTCCTTCAGAATCTGTTTTCTGAGCATCAGGGTGAGATCTTGTCTCATTATTAATGCCTGTGTAGTGCCTGTGTTTGAGCAGAATGGGTATCAGCAGACAAGTAGCCCTGGCGAATGCGAAGGCTGTTTCTGTAACCAGTCAGCAGTCAACAGCTGTGAAGCTGAACCATTTAAATCTATGCTAATATGCAGCACTTGGGATTTATTCTAGAAAATTTATGCTGGAACTTGAGAAACACAGGAATGGCAATATGCAGTCAGACAGTCAGACGAATTGCAATATTTACAGTCCATTAAGTCCAATAAAAAAACCCACTATCACCAAACTGGAAAAACAAAGCTCTGCAATATACATCTGTTATTTTTCAATATGGTAAACGTAGCTTGTATTCAGTAGGACTTCAAAATTGCAAGCCACTCTGGTAAAGTATAGATGAATCCCTTCAAAACGCAGTATATATTGCCTCACTATTTTCAAACCTCAGTGGGAAACAGCCAGTAGTTCTCTGCCCTGTATTTTCTGTTTTATTACAAACAGCTGGGTTAGATCCAGATCACTGGCTCAGGCTGACACAGAGAAAATGATGGTATTGTAGCACCTAGTTTGTTCTAAAGGAGAATATGGATTTATTTATTTATATTTTTACTCTGTAGAGGATGAGGCATGGGTGCTACATAACTTTTTGAATGTTTTTAACAGAAAAGAACAGTTTTGATGCCATACACAATGGAGGGAGGGGAAGTGTTTAGTCACTTCTACAGACATCTGAGGTTGATTCTTATATCAATAATGACTATAAAACTGTGCTGTTGGAAAAATCAAAATACATATTTGTTGTTGTTTTGTTACTTGCAGTACTTACACATTTTTTTTCTCCCTGAAGTACAAAGGATGAGAATATTTTTGCCCTTAGGCCTCTCAGCTGAAAACAGGCATTTTGAAAGCAAATAAGACACGTGAACAGGAACTAATGTTGTTTTGTCATTCTCAGCCTGCGTACAGTGTGGCTTCTGTCTGGTGGGCTGGAGAAAAGGAATGCAAGGATGAGTTGCTTGTCACCATATAATCTGTCGATATATAATTTGCCAACATATAATCTAAGATGGTAATGCCAGAAATAAGTACATGCTTTGTGGTTGCATTCATAATGAATTCAATGAAATGCAGATACCTTGTATAAAGCCAGGACAATCTATCCAGAAGACTAATCTAATTTAAAAGCTTTCTCTTATTTCAGGATGAAGTCCTTGTGAGATGGTAGGGCTCTATGTCAAAAACATATCACAATGCTGTTGCAGGAAGAAAAGCACCCTGAAGCTTCCAGTATTGATATTTAGTTGCTTTGCCAATTCTCTTATGTTACAGCACAGGTTTCAACACCTCTCAGAGTTCCAAGCCACTTTTCCCCACCTGTCCCTGTCTGCTGTCTGTAATTTAGGTGCTCCTCATGAGCTGCTCTATGAAGTTCATGTCATTAAAATAACCTTTGAGGAGGAACAAAGAGGAAAGTTGGATAATTCAGTTTGACAGAGACCCTTGCCTTGACTTTGCTTAGTGCAGTGGTTTAAGTGTCTGTGCCCAACACAGTGTTAACTTGTAACAATAAATAAAATCAAATAAGTAGCTGGGTATGTCACTAATTGTCCAGAAAATACATAAGGTACTAGAGAACAGTAAGAGTAATAGGGAGAAAAATAACCTGAATTTCTCACTCACACTATTTGCCTCTACATTACGATATGTGAAAGACAGCAGAAGTTTATATGCTGTTAGCCAGCAAGCATAGCCACTCCAAACACTGCCTACCATACCTTTAATATGAGTGCAGAAATCCATCGTGGGATTCTCATTCTGCTCTTCATAAGCCCCAAGCTAGAGAACAAAAATGTTTTGTAATTCTAGAAGAGTCGTCTATTAACATTACAGCTCTCCTTTAAAGAAAGTAAGTTCTTGCCTAGCATGGTATTTCCCAGCATGCTTATTGCTGACCATTTTAGTTTTATGAACTCTAAACATAGTTCCCAAACGATAAAGCTGTAAAATTTTTAAGTCTAAGATATAATAATGTGAGCTGATCAAAACTGGCATCAACATAGTCTCTCCTTTCTTGCTCTATGTTCCTGGCACCTTCTTTGCACCAAGCTGAGTGTTTTTCTGACTAAGCAGTGAGACAAACTGGTAAAAATAGAATCCCAAAGTGCCGACCAAACATTTCCACTTTCTTTTTTGAATCAGGTCTAATGCTCATGTAGTATATGTTGATTCATCATTCAAAAACAATGAAATAAAAAACTTCTCTGTCCTTTTGTATTTTTCACACTGGTTTAGTTTCCCACAGGATCAACAAGCTTGATCTTACCCCGCAGCTGCAACCAATGCACAGGAGAGCTTGGGCAAGGGGAGGTGAAGGAGAATAGAATTTCTTTTTTCTAGCAGAAGTCTGTAAGTAGAAAAATTTAGGCTGAAGAGTGGCTTAGGATGGCCAAAAGTGACCTGAAGCCCTCTGACGGGTGGTCTAGCTTGAGCTCAGCTGTAAGAACACTAGAAAAGTGTGAGAGAATTGTCTTTCTGGGGAGTTTCAGGGCTATACTTTATCTGTTGCTGATCATAAGGGCACTGGGTTTAGTTTCCAACACAGTGGTATAAGCCTAGCACAACTCACTGTCTAGGTGGTTTAAGCTTAACTGAAAGTGTAACCTGAAGTCTAAAAGTATGCAGCTGATAAAAAGTGTATTGCATTGGTATTTGTTCTGTGAAATTGGGAACTGAAGTGGTTCAGAGAGCAGATAGAACTACTAATGATGGCTGGATTGGATTCCCACTGAATTGGCTTGCCTGAACTGGATATCTTATGCCTGCATGAGCATTAGTGCTGGCTGGCACAAGAGAGTGCAGGGGAGAGTAGGACAAGGCTAGGACAGTAACATAGACTTAGCTCAAGAATCAAGGGGCAAACAAATAATGGTAATGCCATTGTGGGAGTCTACTACAGACCTCCCAGCCAGGACAATGATGCTGACAAATTAGTCTTTTAGGAACTGAGGGACACTCCCAAGTCAACCTCCTCAGTCCTTATGGGGGACTTGAACTTGCCAGAAAGTAACTGGGAGCATCACACAGCTGGTGTGACCTGGGCCAGAAGATTCCTAAAAAACCTGGATGACAACTTTATGGAACAGGTCTTAAGGGAGCCAGCTCAGAAAGATGCCCTCCTCGATTTGCTGCTTGTCAACAAAGTGGATCTCGTGAGCAAAGTGGAGATTGGTGGCCATCTCGGCCCCAGTGACCATGAAGTGATGGAGTTTAAAATCTCTGTTGACAGGAGGAAAAGTGCCAGCAAAACCTCAAGTCTGGACATCAGGAGAGCAGACTTCAGGCTGTTCAGGGAATTGTTAAGTAAGGTCCCCTGGGAACATGTTTTTGCAGGTGCTAGGGCCCATCAGTGTCGGTCACTTTTCAAACATCACCTCATAAGGGCACAGGAGCAGGTGATTCTCAAATGTCAGAAGTCAAGCAGCCAAGGCAGAAGGCTGTCTTGGCTGAGCAGGGACCTTCCCCTGGGAATAAGGCAAAAAAAGGAAGATGTATGCCCAGTGGAAGCAAGGACAAGTGACCTGGAAAGAATACAGAGATGCTGCTTGCCTCTAGGGAGAAAATTCATATGGTCAAAGCTCAACTGGAGTTCAAGCTGTCCAGAAATGTAGGGGACAATAAAATGAGTTTTTCCAAAAATACTAATGGCAATAGCCCAGTACAGGATGGTGGTGGCCACCTCACAAACAGGGACAGAGACAAGGCAAAGGTGTTCAGCTTTCCTTACCTCTGTCTTCAACACCAATCATGGCCCAAGGGGGTCTGATTGTCCTGAGCTGCAGGACCATGAGAGCAAGAAGGATCAATTCCCAGTTGACACTGAAATTGTGTGGGACCTGCTGCTCCAGCTGGATCATAACAAATCTATGGGCCTTGACAGGATTCACAGAATAACAGAACGTGCTGAGTTGGAAGGCACCCACAAGGATCATCAAGCCTGTGGGATGATGGATAGAGTTAAACCTAGAATATTTTTTTTCAGAATTTTAGGGTAAAAAGCAGCTGCAACTCCCTGGATGGACTGAGATCAACATGCTCCCCAATACAACAATAAACATCTGCTCAGAGAAACAGAACAGAGTGTGGAATAAAGTGGAGACTACGTGGCTCCTCTCCATTCTAATCCCAGCAGAATGGGAGAACATTGTGGTACCGAGACTGTAGAGTACCTGTCTGACAAGGGAGAATCAAGATGTTTTGCTGCTGAAGCTAACAACCATGTCAAACCCCTTCCTCAAGTGCCAAGCCATGACCACCAGCCCCTTCCCATTAGACATAAAAGGTATTTATTGCTAGAGCCACTCAAACTCCATGCAAACATAAAGGAAATAGTATAAAAGGAAGTTGGGAGTAGGGGGAAAGTGGGAGAAGACCTCCCCCAAAACTCCTGGGATCAGTCGACAGGCTGAGTCCATCTTCTTTCCCCTCAGAGGGACACCTTGGGTGAGAAATATACTCTATGCATGTTAAATGCTAATTTTAGGACTAAGGTTTCTGCTTGTGCTTGCCCCATGGCATATTAGTAGACTGCTTCATGTCAGAGCTTGTGCTTGCTTTAATATATGTATCAGTAGATTGCTTTAAAACATGTTGTTGCAGTAGACATTATCACTGACAACCTTCAAACCTTATGAATCTGTCACAATTTGTATTAGTAAAAAGTGTTATTCCATAAACTATTAAAGCGAGCCCTTGCAGTTTCTGGCACCAGGTAACACCTTGGGAGGACCCACTGAGGGGTCTTCGCTCTGTTGAGCCCCCCCCGCCAAAGGAGTGGTCGAAGTACCCTCTGACCTTGTGAATCTCTTGGTGAAGCGTCTCATCAGGAGATGCTGACAGACTGTCAGACACCAGGGTCTCAACTTTTCTGGGGCTACTGACAGGTAAAAATCTAAACTCCCACCTTTCATGTGACAGAGTCCAACTCTTAGCCCTGCACACAACCGTCCTGATTAATCCCAGATTTGTCCAAGGGCTAGCTGATGTAATTGCAAAACCTCTCTCAATAATTGGTCTTGGGAATCCAGAGAGGTCCCAGGGGACTGGAAGCTGTTGTCCCAATTTTCAAGAAGGGCAGGAAAGGAGACCCTGAAAACTACAGACCTTTCAGTCTCACTTCAGGTAAAGTTATGGAGATTATGCTGGGAAATACTGAAAAACACTTGAAAGACAACACAGTGGTCACAGCCAGCTTGGCTTCATGGTGAGGAAAGTCCTGCTTATCAAACCTGATTTCCTTCTATGACAAGGTAATGCACCTACTTGATCAAGGGAAGCCAGTGGATGGCACGGTGAATATATGTCAGCAGTGCCCTGGCAGCCAGGAGGGCCAACCATGTCCTGGGGGGCATCAGGCAAAGCATGGCCAGCTCATCAAAGGAGGGGATTATCCCACTCTGCTCTGCACTGGGATGGGCTCACCTTGGATATTGTGTGCAGGGGAAGCTGTGTGAGGAGCAGCTGAGGTCAGCTAGTCTGTTCAGCCTGGAGAAGAGCAGACTGAGGGGAGACCTCATTGCAGTTACAACTTCCTTGTGAGGGGAAAGAGCAGGGGCAGGCACTGATCTCTTTTCTGTGGTGACCAGTGACAGGACCCGAGGGAATGGCTTGAAGTTGTGTCAGGGGAGATTTAGGTTGGGTATTAGAAAAAGTTCTTCCCCCAGGGAGTGGTTGGGCTCTGGAACAGGCTCCCCAGGGAAGTGGCCACAGCACCAAGCCTGACAGAGTTCAAGAAGCATTTGGATGATATTCTCAGACACCTGAGAGTATCACTCTTTGGGATAGTCCTTGTCGTGGTTTGACCCTGAATAAATGCCTGATGTCCAGCAAAACTCCTTCAAGGCCTCCCCCCACCCCCTTTCACCTTCCAGAGGGAAGAAAAGAAAACCAGCTAGTAATTTACAGCTAGAGATAACAACCGAAAGAGGAGCTTTGATTAATACTGCGGGCAAAGCAGAACTTAGAATAATGCTTAAATTTATTGCTAACAAACTAAAAACTAAAACTAAGAAATAAAAACAGGTTAGAAACACTTTCCC
>WBMV01008446.1:124294-138000 GCA_013396655.1 Campylorhamphus procurvoides
TGCACCCCGATGGATCCCATGGGCTTCGAGGGGACAACTCGTAATCACCATGGTCATCACCAACGTATTCAGGGAATAATAGTTTTAAGTCCACTCTCTGATCTGTGGGGTCCCTCCCCCTCCTTCTCCTCTTCTCCTCCTGCACTGACCTTGATGTCTGCGTTATGATGTTGTTAACCCATCGCTGTCCAAATTCTAACTGCGCCACAACTTCTCAGATATGTTTTCACGCAGGGGCGTAACTCAATGGTTCAAAGGCAGGAAGTTTTCCTCGGAGCTGGCCCTCATTGGCCCTGCTCTATAGGATGGAGGCAAACTTCCAGAGGCTTCCAACAGACGCCAATCTTCCTCTTATATATATAAAAAAAACCCCCTAACCAGATAAACCCACGACATTCTTGAGCAGGAAAAAGGGTTGAACTTGATCATCCTTGTGGCTTCCCTTCCAACTTGCCATATTCTGTGATTCTATGATTAGAGTGCACTGAGAAGCAGGTTACAGCTACCCAGGTGGGGAGCCTTAATCAGTGCAGCTACAGTCAGCCTAGTCAGGAAAAAACAGTGGGAGCAGAAGGTGGAGACTACACAAGCCTCTGCCTTCAGATTGTACCATGCACTCAACATTGAAATGAATTGGTGGAGGATGGGAAAAGGTCCAGCGTGCTCTTTCCCCCTCTGATTTAACTAGTTGGCTTTGCTAGTTCAAACGTATGAATTGTAAGAAGGGCTACCTGACAAACCTTCAAGGGATTACTCTGGAGTATGTAGATACAGTCCAGAGTGACATTAGTTCAACTTTTGCAGAAGGTAAGGGTTTTTCTCCTTGCTGGCTTTGCCCAGCTCAGCTCAGCTCTGCAATTCTCAGCTGCCAAATTCAGTACCCAGTGTTGAGTGAGGCATTACTTATAGCAGAGTGATACTATATGGCCATTACCCAGGGGAATTCAGAGCCTGTAAATGTACAAAAGCTCCAGTGACACATTTTCTCTAGATGTGACACTGATTTTTACTTTTTTTTTTCCTGTTTATTCTGTGGCCCATACAAGGCACAATATTTTTGTCTTGGAATGATATATTGTTATGTTCTACTGCAATTTCATGTCAGGAAAGCATGAATTTGATCTATTAATATTTTAGTTCCTCTCCCACAATATGTATTTCAAATTGAGATTAATTACTGCAACTGGTCTTTACATAATATAATAATATAGGAGCTAGTTGTCAATATTCAAACATGTGCATCTAAGGCTAAATTACTCAAAGAATGGTGTGTGATGCTTGCTGTACTGATTGGTTCCAGAGGGACTTGGTAGGTGCTAAGCGTTTCTAAAATTCACAGTCATGTTTACTCTCTGTAACTAAATAAGAGATCTGGAGGCCAAAATAGGAATGTGATGGGCTTTGAAAGCTTGCTTTTTTTTTTTCTTTCTTTTTTTTTTTTTAATATGATTAACAGCATAAGCCTATAAAGAAAGATGAAGCAATATTCTAGGTATTACTGGGTGATACTCAGCTTGCCTCAAACAGTTTGTTACAGACATGAGCCCTTTAATTAAGTAGAATTTGCCCCAGCACAGAAGACTTCTGTAAAGCCTCTGGTATACACACGACCTACTTCAGGTCTCTGCAAAGGGCAGAACTTTGGCATAACTAGTGCGGTTCTGCCCTATACGTAAATCCTGGATGAAAATCTCACTTACAACGTTCAGCCACTGGATGTCCTCATTTTCAAAGGTCTGCAAAGGTTGTTTAGCTGTAAAGCCAAGTGTTGTTGACAGTTTGCAGAGCATTGCACAAAAATATTCTGTGTGTACTTGGTATTGCCAAACTCCAAGCTTGCCACCCATAAAGCAGTGGAATCGGTTTCACTTATCAAGGTAATTAAACTCCTACTGGATGCAGAACATGTATTTATCCCGCTTCTTTCTCAATTTTCCTTTTGACGACTTAGGTGTAATTTATGTGACACTTGCTTTGCAGGACCTCTTGCATTCCTAAACACTGAGAAGTTCACTACATTTGTTCCTTTTTCCAGTGCTACCTTCACTGGAGTTTATTGCAGTTTTTACTGCGGCTTTGGATTGCAGCTTGGTTTTTCAAAATTCCTATGAATTCTCAAGAGTGAATCCCTCTGCTTGCCGGAGTCCCGTTTCTGAATCCCACACAGACTTTGCCAACATTAGATAATCACATCGTGCACGTAGTTACACCTGCCCAGAGAGCTTCACTCTGCTTCTCAGAATCATAGAATCATAGAATTGTTTGGGTTGGAAGGGACCTTAAAGACCACTTGGTTCCAACCCCCCTGCCATGGAGAGGGACACCTTCCATGAGACCAGGTTGCTCAGAGCCCCATCCAACCTGGCCTACTTTCTCCTGCAGCTCAAGAGCCATCACCACCCATCTTTCCTCTGCTGCACGCTCCCCTGCCTGCACCATCACGGAGGGTGTTTCTCAGCCCAAGCTTCCCCTGCAGCTAAAGCTCTCATCCAGCCTCCTCATTCTTGCAGCTATAATGGCACCATCCTCGTTGCCAAACATTCCTGTCTTCTGATTATGATTTGACATTGCTTGTCAGACACCCTCCAACAACTTATAAAAATCTGAGCTGGCAGAAAGAGTAGTAACTGGCTGGCTGTAGCATGTGGATTTCATGTTTGTTCATGAAACATGAAAAACACATTCATAAAAATCTGCATTAGTGGGGTTTTTTTCAGTCTGATGTTTCAAGACAAAAAATCTACTTCTCTTAGGTTTCTTCCCTTTATTTCTTTATGCTGTTTTTAAACCACATTGTCTTTCCATTAAAGGGACAGCTTGTGCTCTCTAAACATTTGCTTGTCATCATGCAAGCAGATTTTGCTGGAGGACAAACTGAGTGAAAAAATTAAGGCTAGACTTCTTTCATAAAGGAAACTCACCTTCTGGTATAGACGGGCACACTTACACTAAATATGTACCCTTCATGTTTCAGCATAGTAGTTTTGTTTCTACCAGGCTGGCGCACGAGGCACATCTCCAGCAGGAATCAGCCTCGGTAGCTGCTGAAGTCTCCTAAGGGGGCCAGGTATGCATTTATTTATTTACTCACTCAGTGGTTCAGCATTGGGCGAGTGTTTCAGAAAAAGGGGTAAACATGTTATGTTTCCACACACAGCTCTCTGGGACTGGTAGATCTTCAAGGAAAGTTGCTCACTCCCTGTGCATCCTTTCATGCCCACTGTGGAATGGGAGGTATACCCAGAGCTGCTCTTGTGGGCAGAATGCTGAGGTGCTCCTGATAGGACTCTGAGTTCTGCGATTTGCTCCCAGTTCAGTAACTGTGCTGGTTTTCTGGACTCTGAAAAAAGTCTAACATTCAGGTGAAAGATTCAGAAAACGGAAAACGGAGAAAAGCACTATGGCAGATCTGGAGCACATGATGCTTGTCACAATGCTGTTACCTTAACTCCAAGTACACGCCAATGTTTTCATAACAGGGAGAGGAGCAGAGTGTGGTAGGAGCAGACTGCTCTGCAGACACAGTGAGGAGCTAAGAGCAGCTTCTGAAGAGGACATGTGCTGTAGGACTTCCCGCATCCTGAAGGGACTGGCAGCTGAGGAGCTGGCCATGGCTGACTAGAAATGAGTTGTCTCCACTCCTGGTGTGAGACTAACTGGGCTGAGAGAGCAAATCAAATATCATGTCTCTGCCCTAGAAACTGGGATACTGTGAATTTGCTTGCCTTGGGCTGAATGAAAAACACGGCTTCTAAACTACTTAGGAACTGGTGACAGCCTGAGGACTGCTCAGCCTTCACCCTCTTGGAGAAGACTTATTCATCCTTTTCTGTCATTATGGAGGACATTGTTGGCCATCAAAGAGTGTTGCCAAATACAGCTGAAGAAGAAATGGGATTGGAGTCCAACACCTGTGTTCTGACGTTGGACACTGTCACTTTTCCCTCTTGTGCTCATGGTCATCCCTGGAGAGATGAAGCCTGCTGTGATTTTTTGGGGGGCATCTGCCTACTCTTTCTTTTATGGCTTTTGAAGAGATTTTTGGAAAATGTGGGATGCTGCTTTTAGTCATTGTAAAACCGAAGATTTGACTTGGAGTGACAAAAAGAAATTAAAGGGTTTGCAAGCGGCAAACCCTAGATTTATGGCAAATGTAGAGGACTTTGCTTTCTCGGTTCAAAAGCCCAGATGCAGCTCACATTAAAATCAATATACATTCATGTAGGCTGCAAACCTTATTCCCTGGGTGCATATTCTCCTTTTAAGCAGCTTGTACTCAGGCTGCCTGCAAATATGTCTATTCATCAAGTGGGCAACACTCAGTCTCTTCTAGGAATGAGCTGGGGACTTTTTTTCTGCTGGAAGCCAAGAGTAGGATTGACAAGACAGATGGAAGCTGCTGAACTGTTACACGGCTCATTAGAGAAGCACAGAGCCCTTTAAAGCTGAGGCTGCAACCAGGATTTACCACTTGAGAAATAGCAGCAATCCCCGAAGTAAGTAGCTTGCATGCACCACAAATCTGCCTCAAAATAATCAGCATGGACGCAGGCTGAACTCAACCCCCTTTTTTTTTAGCTGAGATGCTATAATATGGGACAAAGCTGAGCAAACATATTGTGACTCTCCCGTTTGGTGCTCTGTGTCCCAGATTGCTGACTGTGCAGCCACACCAAGCTGTGGGTCACACGCCTTTATTCCTTATATAGATAAAAATTCCTGCTATGTCAATGACAGATCTGGAGGAATTTTAGTTTTTGCTTCAGCTGGTTAATGAACCAATGTCTTTGGCTGGGTGCTCGCAGGGTGCACATCGCAAAGGCTCTTCTGCTCCAGCGCCTGGGCAGCCTGGGCAGCATGATGCAGAACTGATCGAGTCCACAGAGGATTTGGGGGATTTTTAGATGCTAAATACTAGGCTTGTTAAGTGCACATGCTGCTGGGCCTTTGTGAACTGATTTTTTATTTTTTTTTTTCAAAGGAATCTTGGACAAGTTTCATGGCTGTGGCAGCAAAAGGCCCACTGGTGACAGGAGGCTGAGTTTGCTGCTTTCTGCTAAAAAAGCTCTTTTTCTTCCAAAGCAAACGATCACAGCAGCAAAATTACTGTGCATCTTTTCAAGCTACAACATAGCATATTGTCTGGTAAATGTGTTCTTAGAACCAGATGATCTTTTTAGCTGAAACTTTCTTAAAAGTACCTGAGTCTGAGCCAGACATGTGAGGTAGAATACATTATCCTGACAGTTGGAGTTTGGGGGGGTTGCAAGCAAGTAGAAACTAGATCTTACAAAAGGAAGTACTGGGCCAGCTAACGATGGAGATTATCAGCTCTTCCCATCCTTCCTGATGACGGATGGACAAAAGGTGCCCTTCTGCTTCCTAGGGAGGTTTCCAAATGTAAAGAAAGGGTTTTTGTTTTTGGTCGAGGGGGATTTTGGCTGAGGAAAGTTAGCAGGGAAGCAGACAAAGATAGGAAACCTTCAGCAGATTGGCATTGTGTGTGAGGAGAGAAGCTGCCTGCTTTGTTCTGTTCTGTGCCTCCAGGACCTAGAAAGGGCCTTTTAGTTTTGGCTTTATTTATAGCTGTTGTATCCTCTCAACTTCCCCTTGTTTTCAGCTTGCAGCCCTGAGATTAATTACAAATACAGTGTAGAGCTTAAATGTTAAGATCTCATGGTGGTCCTGTAAGAGAGGGACGGTGATGAAGTGGAAGACAAAAGAATTAAGCAAATACTGCATCATACAGCCATACATGCATTAGGCTCAGCATCTGTATCCTGGAATCAGGTTTCTGATGAAATTTGGCTTGAGGGCAGTTTTTCCTTCCTCCTGGGAAGAGACACAGGGTGAGCCACATGATATGTGGCTGTGTTGGGAAAGTTGGAGGAAAAGTGATATATAGGATAGGGGACCCTGGGGCAGGCTCTGTTTCTTCAGGGTAACCCATATCCCAGCAGCATTTCCACCTGGGACAGCCTCATCTGTACTGCTCCTAAACCTGAGGACACTGATGTGTCTGAATGGCCTAAACCAAGTTAGTCCATAACAAGGAGTGGGATTTCAGGCAGACAAGAACTCAAACCTCTGCCACAAGCTGAGAGAGCCTGGCGCCATGGAAAGCAAAGCAGTATGGATGGGTAGGCTGCAAAATTACAAGCTGCTTGTTGCCAACTATGTGGCTGGAACGAGCTTGCCAAAGCAGACTGGGTTTCCCTCTCACCCTCATCTGGCCTCCTGTCAGCCTATGCCTCTGCAGGGTGTCTGGATAAAGTGCTAAAAACTGGAAATAGGAACACAGAATTAAAAACTTGAATAAAACGTCCAGGCTCAAGGTCTGTGTTTGTGCAATGGCTGAAAAAATGATGGGCATTTCACAATTAAAGCTGAGCAGTATCCACAGTGGGTGATGGTTCTTCCATGCCAGGATTTCCACAAATGGGCAAGACCAGATGTATGTTGCACCACTGGTGTCAGCTGGAAGAAGCCTATTTTTTGTAGTACCAGGTTCTTTTCTGGTCCACGCATTATCAAGTGTGCAGTCATCTCAGATCTTCACATAATCAAAATAAATTCAATACTTCAAACACAAAACAGTCTTAACTGAGCACATTGGTACCTGGCAAAACCTCTTCCCTCATAAAACAACCAAAGGTAGGATGGGATGGGGTGGGGTAGGGTAGGATAGCATAGCATAGCGTACTTGAAAGGGACCTACAGTGATTATCTAGTCCAACTGCTGGGCTGGTAGAAGTTTCTTGCAGTTGGGAGTTCGCTGAAGGTTCTCACTCCAGCCCACTTTGCTTTCCATTTACTCCTGTTGTCCTGCAAAGCTTCTGAGATGCTCGCATGAACTTCCCAGTTCACCACAGTATGTCTGTTTGCCAAGTGTTTACTTGACCTAAATTCTTTTGAAAACCATCATTTGTGACAACTTAGCACAGGCTTTACAGAACTGGGTGGCTGGTTGATAAATGCTGTGACCTGGACACACAAGCTCTGATATTTTTTTATCAACAGTACAGGCATGCTTTTTCTATTTTATTAATTTTTTAATGTTACCATTTTCTTAAATTATATTTTTGTCTAACTAGAAGATTGAGCTGTTCCTATATGTCCTAAATTGCTAGTTTACTTTTTGGTCCTCAGATTAACATCTCTTCAGAAAGGTATTTAATTCAGAAGAAAATTGTAATTCTCACTAGAGTAGTTCCATCAGACCTGGTAACTCATTGGATTCAGAAGTCTGCTCTTAATAAAAATTGACAATTGTTACTGTGACATGATTAAAAGCAGAAAAAATATTTTACCTGGTGCAGCTACTTACTACAATTTTTCCATTTGGTATTCCAAATAAATTCTAGTTATATTTCATTTATCTGATTCCTTAAATAAGCACCTTTCACAGTCTTTCAGTTCCTATAGCTCTAAGGAGAAGTTTCAGAAATTTCCTCATTCTTTTTTCCTGAAGATCAATAACACTTTTCTAATGTGGTATTTTATAATTTGAATAAAAAATCTTCTGTGGTAAAAGTCATTGAAGTACAACTGTTTAATTACCATGCATTTATATGAGCTAATATAGAAAATTAGTGAAGAGTAGCCTCAGCATTAAACTTGCATTTATGAATACTAAACATGGAATTGTGTGTGTAATTGTTGATAATATCACATTTGACTATTCTAAGGACATTAAATTCCCTTCCAGCTAAGATGAGAGGAAGAAGAAAATTAGAAACCCCATGCCAAAAAGAAAGTTTTGAAAAAATTATGAGCCAGTCAAAATATTTTTCATTGTTGTAAAATTTGTGTTGGCCCTGGTTCTGGCTGCTTTTACCTCCCATTAGTAACACATTCTCCAGGTCCATCAATCAGTCAATGAAATGATGGGCTGTAAGGATGCTCCTGATATGAGTTCTTGACATGCAGAGTGATGCTCCTTATTGCTGCCCTTGTGCTAGTGCAGGCCTAGACCTACCTACCTTCCCCAACAGAGATGGTGTCTCCTCCTGACCCTCACAATGCTGAAAGCCCACTAGAAGCTGGGGGTCTCATCATTCAGAGGACAGAGATCATGAAATGACGGTATGGCTTAATTCCTACCAAAATCCCCAGGTGGGCTTCCTGTGCAGGATGACCTACCTCATGCTTGTATCTGCCTTCCTACTTCATGCCAAATCCAGCAGTGTGGTTGTCTCAGTTGGCCATGGGAAATAGAATACCAAACTACACGCAGTCAAGGGGTATTTAGTTACATCATGATGTTGATTTGAAAAAATAAACACAGACCTAAGTTAATGCCTCTACTTGTTCTCTTCAGGGTGGTTGGAGAAGCAAAATTTCCTGTGAGAGATTATATTTGGTTGTATTGGAACAGCTGAAAATAGCAAAAACCTGAAAAAATGGTTGGGGCCCAGAATCTATCCATCAGCTGTGACAACCCACCCAGCAACTGGGAGAGGAAAAAAGAAACAAAATTAAAAACCCATCCCAGCCACCAGAATAACTCTTTTCCCTACTTGCCAGAACCCATCTCTTTGTTCTTCTGGCCAAAGATGAGGGGTGTCAGCCCTTGAAAATTGGTGTGAAATACGAAACTATTGGATACAATGCAACCACAAATGACTGGCCACTCCTTACAAATCAAACTGAAGTAAGTAGCATTAAATCGAAGTAATACCTCATGTGATTACAGCTCATTGTGTTCAAATAAAAGCTGACGATAACATGAATGATTTGTTTGGTGGTGGGAGTGGAGAGGATAGGAGAAGCTACAGCTTTTGCTCACAGGGGTTGCTATTTATAACGCTGCAAAACCACAGTGAATGTGTTAAATGCACTGCCATGAGCATGTGCTGCTTCAGCTTGGTATTATGGCTATAATAATTCATTGCAACTCTTAGATATGCCTTTGTACTAGTAGTACATTATATGATTCTGTATCAGTTATTTTAGACATGCAAAAGCTTTGTAGATATGGTACCTGTGCTGATTAACCCATAATTTGTAACTGTACTTGTAGCTCTGTGATCAATATGGGAACACTTTACAGTCACATCTACCTGCTGCTTTTACAGTCCCTTTCTAAACAATTTAAATAGAAACTGAAGAGTAAACGAGACCAGAATCCTTAGCCAACAAAACGGAGCAAAGAGAAGCATGTAATTGCTAATTACCTCCAGCACCCTGCTGGGGTTGACTCTCAGCAGCTCTGTGGGCTGTAGTACAGTTACTGCAGGTTCTGTAGTATTCCCATTTAATTTGTTCAGAGTGCTGGGTAACTAATCTTCCAGCAGCAATCCAGTGCTAGTTAAATTATTACCTCCAAAACTAGTCCCATTACCTGTAGGACTTGGGTCTTTCTGTCTTCATATTGCTCTTGTTTTGCCCTGGCTTCTCTGTGCTGAGTAACTGCATCCCTTTCTAAGAAGGCTCAGGAAATCTGACCAGGGGAGGGAAGAGGTCCTGGATGCAGAAGAGGCTTCAGGAACTTGGTAAACGTTATTTATTTTTATATTTAAATTATTATTTATTGTATTTTTCATAGTGTTAATTAAAGTGGATTTTGAACTATGAACCTTATGAGCTACTTAAACTATGCTGATGCAAACTCTATTTCTATCCACTCTTTGTTTTCTCTCTACCCCACAATGTACTTTATTATTAAATTCTGATTATTCTCAATATTGCTGCTTTCCTTACACCAGCACTCAACCTCCTCTTCACTCACACAAACTCATGGGTATCCTTGCTTTAGGCCTTTTTATAAGGATCTCAACTTGACACTTGGTGTTGCTTGCTTGAATTGGCTTTTGACAAGCCAGAAAACAATTCTGTCTGAGCTGTGCTGAGGAGGGAGAGCTGCAGGGTGACCTTGCTCTTGCTTCTTTCAAGTCATAACTTCCAGGAACACTCCTGAGATCAGTCCAGCCTTATCTATATTTCACATTTCATTGTCTGAATTCCTTAAAAGTCACATAGACCTAATTTTTTGTTCAGGAGCACGCAGGATGATGGTATCTAGCAAGTGAAATTGAGATTTTCTACACTGAAGTTCTTGGCTATGTGCCCAGACCAGGCTGGTAGTGACTGAAGGACAGTTCTTTGTGTGACAGACTGAAAGACATTAATTTTTTGGTCATGACCGGTCTCTCAAGTTTCAATTATGAAGTGACTGTATGTATAACTGGTACCCTGGCTGTCATTCCCAACAGAGAGCCCTGGAAACATTGACCTGTTCAGCAGAGTAATCTCTTGCACACACCACAACCCCACTGGTAACCCCATGCAAGAGAACTTGCTCATCTCCTGCTGTGTATGTCCTGCAAATAACTGAGGCTGAAACCTTTTTTTATAAGCACCTTAACGCTGCTTAATGGGGGCAACAGTGATTGTCACAACAGCTGCTGGGAGTTACCTGGTCACAATGCAAATGGTAGGAAGATATGTGAACTGTGGTATCACAGCTAGAGCAGACTTCATCTGTTCCTTTAGGAAACAGAGCTGGTAGAAGCCTGACCATGTCTGCCCAAGGCTGAAGAGAGCAGTCTGCCAGGAAAGAAGCACAGATCTGCTCCCCACACTCATTCACTACTCTTGCAAATGAGGTAGTGGCTTTATCTCTCTTATCAAGTGGCAGCTGGAGCCAGGTAGCCCCCTGCAGAGATGGGAGAGCAGCAGACTGCAAGCACATGAGCCACATCTTGGCTTGCCACGGAAATGTGTAACACAGGAGAACTGCTGCTATCAGAGAGGGCAATACTTCTACCCCTGGAGGACACAGTTGCCCAACTGAGAAGGTTGTTAGGCATGTGCTAGTACGAATTCTGGCAACTTGCTGTTCTCCTCTGCTTGCTCACACCTTCTCATACATGCCTGGTAATAGCTTCTAGTTACTCAATTGAATCACAGTTCTCTTCTCCTATCTGTTTTCACTATTCGTGCCATACAGGATACAGAACTGGTCTCTTCTTTGCTTAGGGAAGGTTGTTTTATTGCTGCTGTTTCTTTATGCAGAAGAACAACAGAGACCAGTAACTCATTACACTGACCAAAACTGAACAGATTTACTTGCTTGGGATGTTGTTTTTTGCTGTAAGAATACTATTTGCTCAAGAACAGCATTGGTTTGCCTTTTGGCTTCCTTAATGCCTGTTTCCATACCATTGCCTCAGGCTGTATCTTCAGCTGTGCAGAGGGCCAGGGCTGCTATCACTGATTTGATGTCCTAAGCTCCCAAGGATTTTATTAAAGACCCTAATGACAGTAGCTGTGCACCTCAAGACAAGGGGAAGAGGATCTTTATCCTTATATTGAATGTCAGCTGGCGAAGGCAAATCTCATAAATGAGTATTAAGCTCTCTTGCAATCACTCTGTCCCCTGGACTCCCAACACTCACAAAAAGCATGCAAATAGTTTGACTCATTCTTCATTTAAGTACACAGACTCACCCAATAGTCAATCATCCTCTTGTTACTGTCTAGACTTGTCACAGTGAGATCTAGTCATGAGACACATGACAGCATCTGCAGAAGTGACAACTCATGTCAAACTTTGTGTCCGTGTCATGCAAGAAAGGCTCAAGCTATTTACAAGCCTCCAAGATAGATCAGCATGCTGGGATCTGAAACCCTCTCTGTCTGGAGGTTGTGCTGGGCATTTCTCCCAAACAGAACAGAAGACGATGGGACAGAGAGCGTCATAAGCTGGGATGAGATCCCTCCCACTGAGGCCACTGCTAGAGCTCTTGCCTGGTGTCAGACTCAGGTGTGGGACAATACAGATGCTTCCAGCTAAGCAGAAGATGTACAGCAGGTCCTGAGGCGCCACTCACAAGTCTGTTCTTTAGAGCTGGATGTCAGGAGTCAATATGTTCATGCTTCTGTTTGACAATTATGCAAGTCACACTGTTCTCCAGCTTCAAATGCTTTGATGTCACCCAATCCCTTTGTTATAGTCCTATATAGGGCTGCATGCCATATGTATACTGGGGGCAGTGAGCTGCAGCCCTCCCTTGTTCATATGCCCCACTGCATGGCTCCCCCATAGTCTCACTCCTTTACAGGGTTCCCTAGGGATAAAGGCACCAAGGTCACTGAATTTAGGCAAAGCAATCTTCGTAGGAAATCTCGGTTGCTCTCTGCATTTTGTAAACAGTTTGAGCCTCAAATTTGCCTCAGTATTTGCTCATTTAGTCTCTGCTGAGCCTCCACGCTCCCTGCATCTTGTTCAGTACCTCCAGTGTCAGACCTTAGGTTGGAGCTGCTATGAGAAGCTTGATTTTCTGAACTTGGCCCGTCTGTCTGCCATCTGGGAGGACCAGCCTCACGAACTGCTGGAAGAAGTGCACCTGCAGTGCCTGGCTGGGACCCACTAAGTGTGAGGGAGATGGTCCTCCTCATTTCCACCTCTAAGATCTGCTGGGCAGCTTCCCGGACTTTGCCAAAGGACTTTGAATGTGCAACATGTTTGTTTTATTTTCTTCTCTCTTGGAGTTATCTAATCTCCTGCAGTGGGGTTGGGAAGGCCTGAGAGTGCTGGTGCATGCCTGCCCTGTTTCTGAGCAGAGGTGAACACATTTATGAATGCTTTTTTGTAATTACTGGTTATATTCATTGAAGGAAGAAATTGGTTCTGATGGAATTTTTTCCAAGTATTTATAAGAAAACAGTTAACAATTATAAAATTTCTTGTTTTGTAACTCAGTAAAGAGTAACAATACACAAGTACATAAAATGGCTTTTTTAAAACAAAAAAACCCAGGCAGATCACTCCAATTACCATAGAAATTTAGAAGCGTGGTCTTGCATTTATCAGATGATTTAAGAAGAACCCAATGACAAATACATTGCAACTTTGTAAGATTAAGTATTGTCAATACCATGCTGGGACTGAAGAACAGAGATGATTACAATAAACTCCCCCTCTCTTCTATTCCTATATCTGTACCTAATTATAATTATGCAAGAAATTAACAATATTTCAAGAGCAGTTCTGATGTTAACTGCTGTTTGAAAAAGTATTTCGTGTCACTTTGTAGATTACAAAATTGCTATTATGCAACCAGAAAGACGAGATCCTTTGAGGCTGCTTTGCCATCGGACTCAGGAGCACATCGCCGCACTCACAGGGGTGTGGAGCGGGTCTCCCCGAGCCCCGGACACGGGTGCAGCGAGGGCTGCAGGAGTGTCTGCCTTTCCTAAACCTTCTGACCTTTTAAAGCCCTTTTGAAGGTGGCTTTAAAAAAACCCGAAACCAACAACTTATTTCAGAGAGCGTTGAAGATAGTATACTGAGAGGAAAAACATTATCCATGGTACCTAGAGAGCGTTACGTGTATTTTATTGCGTTACTTTCCGGACAGTGTTGTGTTCTAACAATTGCGAAGGAAACTGAGCGCGGTGTGCTCCCGCTCGGTGTTGCGGTGAGTGTCCCCTGCTCGGTGAGTGTCTCCTGGGCAGACCCCGCGGTGCACAGCGCGCCCCGGGCGGATGCCCCACTGCCCAGCCGGCCCCTCCGAGCCGGAGCGCCTCTCCCGCTGCACAAAGCTGTGCGGGCGGTCCCGCTGCTGCNCCCCGGTCCCGCCCCGGCCTCCCGCCCATTGTTCCCCGGGGCCGCCGCGCTCGGCCGAGCCGCGTCCCGCCGCTGGATGCGGGTGGCGGCCGCGGGCTCGGCGGGGCCCGCGGGGGGGCGGTGCACTGCATCC
>WBMV01008446.1:775789-812148 GCA_013396655.1 Campylorhamphus procurvoides
ACGGCCCGGGCAGCGCCGCTCCCGCGAGCCCCGCCGCGAGCCCCCCCAGCGGCACAGCCGGCCGTCCTGCCCCGCGCGGCCGCGGACACGGACACGGACACGGACACGGACACGGGAACCAGGCAGGGCTTTAGGCAGAAGCGGGGAAAGAGAGGAGGAAGGAGAAGGGAGAGGGGTGCTGTCAGGCCAAGCCCGCGTGCCCTGTTCTTGTTCCGCATCCCGGGAGCGCGCGAGCCGTGCGGGAATAACGCGGTGCTGCGCGCGCGGCCGCCCGGGGCACACGAGAGTCGCGTTTCTGCTTTCCACTCGAGCAGCAGAAATTAAGCAGCATAGCAAATGGAATTGTGCTCGGCTTTTAACAGCCCTCTCCGCAGCAGCAGGTTATACTTTGTCTGCTCCTTCAGCATTCAGTTTGTCAGCCAACTTTCCAAAATCCTCTCAAGCGAAATACGGAATGCATTGGAAATTGTTTCTGGATCATTTCTTTTCTGGGGTATCAGGGATTTTTTCTTAAGTAACCTTTCTCTTGGTCATTTTCCGCAGAATATTATCAGGTTTACTGCCAAGTCTCTGTTTCAGTCGTTCACAGATAGGCATGATGCTCTCAGAGCACCGTAGTTCTCTTCCGCTGTTTTGCATTTCATGCTTTCTGTTCTGTGCATCCAAAAATGCTTTTTCCATGACCATTGTGAGCCTGAACTGAATGCTGCTTGATTGGCTGGGAAATTTTTGTTTTTCAAGGGTAGTGATGGCTCTGCAGAAAAAAAATACTTCAAGTACAGTTTAAAAAAATATTTTTAAAAACTGCCTGTAGTCATCTCTGCAATTTCAAATCTGGCCACTGAGAAGTGTCAGGAGATTTTTCTACTGATTGTAATACGAGCCAGTTAATATCTTTTCTGCCGTCTTCCAGTAGAATATTCAAGGTTTTTATATTTTCACAGTTCAAAACTCCACTAATTTCCATTAAATGCTGACTGGGTACTTGCCTTGGTCTTGTTACCCATGAAGTTAGGGATAAAATGTAGAAAAGCTGGCCAAAAAATCAAGCCTTTCTCTTTTGTCTCCCAATGAAAGACAATTTGTCAATGATGTGGTATATGTGAAAGGAAACACACTTTATTTAGATAAAAAATTTCATTTTTCTGTTTTCTGTGCATTTGATAGCAAGGAAGTTACAGTATGTGAATGAAGTGTACCTTGCCTGCGTACCTACCTGACCTGTTCACAAGTTACTCCAGTACCAAAGTCAAATTTTATATGGCCTTTAATCATCTTTCTTAAAAATACCTCTGAAATTAGCAGTATTGTAACTCTCTGCAGGTAACTTAGTCATCAAACTTCTATCTTTGCCACATTATATCCCTTCTAATGGTATTGCTGCTGTGTCTGTCACTGTTTCTATAAACGTAATTAAAACACACTGCCGATTGATTGCCATTTTTGTAGGGTTTAAAGCTTCGGTAGGACATCCACTGTGAACGTTTTCTGACACAAACCCTTTAAGACTCAAAATGCCAACAAATATGCTGAAAAGGAGCATCTTTATCTGAAATCCCAGTGTTGCTGGGCAGAGAAGGGAAATATACCAGAGATAAATTCTAAAGTAATCCCAAATAAACTGAGTTTTCATGCAACAGTTTATCACTGTTTTTCTGTTGTACCTCTCATTCTCCCTGCAATCCAAATTTGTTCTTCACCCTTGCCAATTTGGCACCGAATTTTTCAACTAGTCCTTCTATATCCATGCAAGGAGTTTTTTCAAAATCAAGAGATGTATAGATAAAACACATTAATCTGAAACTTGCATGTTGCTCTGGAGAAGAAGAATTGTGATTATTTATTGGAAAAAGCACAGCATGTTAAAAGCTTTAGAGCTAAAATAAATTGTTACTGTTAAACACGAGTCACATCGGACAATACAGTGTGAAAGTGGCTCCAAGAAGATTGTGTCTGAAGCATACACAGTCATCCCTATACTGTTCTGTGCTTGTAGAGGCTACAAAATTTACTCCATCCCAGTTGGTGAGTTAACATGAAGGCAAATACAGTACAACATAATGTTTAACCTTGTCTACTTTCAGTGATAGCAGTAGTATATTTACTAATTGAAGGGTTTGCAAAATCACATAAAGAATAATGGACATTTCTAGCAGATCTTTCTGTAACAGCTCATGGGCCACTCATAGTCTGGACCTTCATGTGTCCTGTGCTGTTCCTTATTTTCATTCTGCATATCTTTTTGTTCAGCAATGACATTTTGGAACAACTTCAGTTCACTAGAACACATGGAAGGACTCAGATGTGTTTAGTGCTATATCAGGATAGTGAGTAGAAATTGCACTTTTTGGCTTTCGGCTTTCCATCTGTCTCTTAAAACTGTTTATCATTCTGATACTGCTCTGAATTCATCATTGTCATTGGCTCACACTCTGTGCTGGTCAAAGGTTTTAAAACGTTTATTAAAAGGAATGCTTTTCACTAAAATGAATAATCTCTCATAAAAGTCATGCCACCAAGCCAACCAGAAACAGTTGTGTAATATGTAGAGTAACTTCAAATATTACCATGAGAGATGTTTCTATACTCCTTATTGTTCCCATGCAGTTACACCGGTAGTTTGCAGTCAGATCATTAGGAGTGGAAACATAAAGCTGTTGGATTTCCTGCAGTGTGACACAAAACCTTGGCCAAGAAAGGCATGGTAAAAATAGGTTGATCGTTTATAAGCAGCTAAAAGAAAATAAGAAAGTTGTTTAAAGAGTGATTTGATGACAGCAAGAAGGACAGAATCAGAAGCAAGGGAGCTATTCATACTGCTGATAATCATAAGTGCCAAACTGGCAAGCAGCCAAGGTGCCTACTGGGCAGGGATCAAAGACACATATGGTGAGTCTCAAACAACAAATAAGCCATAGAATTCTGGCAAGCATTGCGGGAATAATATGCTCCAGCCCTGACAAAGAAGATGAGGGCTAAAGAAAAAACAATGGGGCTACCAATACTCGATCATACCTCAGGGAAAGCAAAGCTTTCATCATTTCAGTCTTATTGGAGAAAAATGCAGATAACTTCTCACATATGGTAGGTCTGGTTGATCTAAATTGATGTGAAGTGTAACACAATGTTAAAAAATATTCTTTACAGTTGTGGCAGTAAATCAGTGTTCCATTAGCTGCGGCATCATTCAGAGACGGCATCATTCAGAGACGGCATTCTTCAGAGAGTTAGTAATAGATTTACTTTGCCAAAGTAAGACTATATCCCAGGTGATAGACACCTGGCATTTGGAACAGACACAATCAAGAAGAAAGTCCAAGTTACGTCTTGCCAGATGTTGGATTCTGTTCTTTTCTATTCCACTAATTCAGTCAGATGGCAGGGTTTTTTTTTTCCAACTAGATCACAATGTAAAACAAACAAACAAACAAAAAGGTAACATTTTATTCTCATGCTACTAGGCAGCATTCAATAGGAAAAGAAGGAAATCCTGTGACTGTAGATCTGGTTTCGTAATCACAACAGTTATATACACAGAGTCATAAAAGAAAGGGGCATATCATGTGCTGTGTTATTTTACGTTTATAAAGGGCAATGACTTTCACACTGGTAAGAATGGCACTTGACAGCCCTTTGGGTCTTTGGGTGGTCTCCAAAGTACCAGCGTTACATTGCTACATATAATTGTTATGAGGCATATCAGGGACAGCAGAGAATTGCAGCAGAAAGTGCTTATTTATAGATAACATTTTCCATTTGAGTTGTTTCCATAACTGACAGAAGTACTGATGAACCGAATGTGTCCTTTGTCTGACTCCATCGTTTAGACTATAATTTCTTTGTCTCAGTGACCTGACCTACCACTCAGCAGTATCAGGAGAAACTATAAGCCAATTCCTGAATGGATTTTCAAGGTGCTATTATAATATTTAAGAAAATATTTCCTTTTCAGAGCAAGTATTTTGCCTACTGTTACACAGAGTTCATTTCCATCTCTTTTTTCCACATAAATGCAGTTAGTATCTCCATCTCCACCCAGTCTTCTCTGCCAGTAAATACTAATGTGATTTCTTATATGGATTATAAATTGCAATATACAGTAACCTCTGATTTCCTTCCTCCCTTTATGTCGTTAAGAGCCAGCAAAATAGTACTGGTTGTCAGAGAGGCCAGTTTTCTTGCTTTTCTAACAAGTGACCCTGTCACATCATGTAGGATAAAAGAGAAACTATAAGTTACTCTTAGGAAATATTTACTGAATAAAGAGATGCTGGGATGGCTTTTCACTATATCTATTTCTTCTCAAGTAGAATTTATCAGCATTTAGTCAAAACAGGACAAAATAAATGCCTGGAAAGTGTACCTGCACTACATTCTGGGAATAGTGCTTTTCAAACAGGAAAAAAGAGTTAAAAGACCTGCACCTTTTCTGTTCTCTTAGGGAGAAATTCTTCTGATTTATTTTAAATATAAATTTTAATATCAAATGAACCATATTCTCTGAACCATATGCAATTTCTCTGTTTCAAACTTTTCCAGCAAGTGAAAATGAATTAGGCATTATCCAATAAAGCACAAATGAATGATGATATGAATCCAAAAGTTAAATGTATCTGTTCCTTTTTTGTTTTATTCTTCCAATTGCTAAGTTAATGTACAAAACTTACTGTGTGATCATACCAACCATAATTTTTAGGCATCTACCTTTTAAAATGACTTGGGATACTCAACTACTATGTCCCTGGCATTAAATTGTTCCAGAGCAATAGTAACAGTTTAAATTCTAGTATAATGACCTGTCTCACACTAGAATTTTTCTGTTTCTTCTGTCACCGGCATTATTCACCTCAGGAAAAAAAAAAAAACAATGGAGAAATTTTCTTGTGCAGTATAAACTTGCCTAATTTGGCAATCAAACAGTAAAAAAGGCGTAATTATTACTGAAGAGACAAAGCGAAGTATATGTTTGCACATGAAAGATATGGTTGCCAAGGTAGTTTGCTCAAGGTAGTTTCAGATGACAATTTCACATTTTTCAATTTATTTCGTATTATTTTGCCTAAACAATGTGTAATTAAAATATGTATCCATAGTAACTGAATGCAGTTGTTAAATTATCAACAAAACAAAAACTTTTGGAAACATACTACTAAATAATGAAAAATAAATTGAAATAATTTGTAATGTGGAATAAAAACAAGTATCACATGCACCACAACACAAAGTAATCTGAGATCATCAAGTAAATGTGTGCATCATTTATTTCTTGAGTTCTGTTTGTATTTAACTTCAGAGTCAGATTGCAATTTTCAGCTGAGTCCTGTGATCTAAAATCCTCTTTGGTAGCATGCATAAGTTAGGACAAAGAACTGTGTTTTTTGGCTTCACTAGTAAAGACTGAACCAAGCAAATGAATACTGTAACTAGAGGAAAGGCTGACATAGGAAAAACTGGAATGGTATTGACATTCAGAGATTCCCCTTTCAGCATAATGGTAGCAACAGAATAATAAAGTAAAATGTTTGGAAAAACACAATTTTTTTACATCTTCTTTCACCATCTTCATCACTAATACAAGATGTAATCACATAAAAATTAATCTGCACTACTTCATGTTGCAATTGGAAAAACTATCATGTTCTTGAATCCACAGTGTCTCTAACAAAAATTTATCTGTAAACTTCTGTGAGGAAAAAACATGTAATACCTTTAAATTAAAAAGCTAATGTCATATTGTGAAGCAGAATACATCTTACTGTTATATTTAGGGACCCACAGGTGTTGCTTAAGCAATATTCTGTGAAAGAAAAGTGTTCTTTTTCAGAAGAAGAATGCCATTGGCTGTACCAACCATTCCATGCTAGCCTTGATTTTTTCTTTCCCCAATTTAAAACACAGTTCACCTCCAAAGCAAATGTTTGTATACTAGGATGAGAAGGGATTTGTTTCACATAGTAGATCTGAGAGTTTTAAGGTCTGTGTGTCAGCTCATAGAATTTTCATAGAATCATAGAATTGTTTAGGTTGAAAAAGATGTTTAGGATCATTGAGTCCAGCTGTTAACCTGGTACTGCTAAGTCCATAATTAAAACATGTCCTAAGTGCCACAATTCTTTATCAACAAGAAAACTGGCAATTTTCTTAAGAAAATTCACCATTTTCTCATGTTTCTGTTTGCAAATAACAGCTTTAAAATATGCTAGGGTGGTCCTAGTACAACAGAGTACCATTTTTATCTGGAATTGAGTTGATTGTTTTCATCGTAGCTTGTATGATGCTGTGTTTTGGATTTGTGATGTAAATGGTGTTGATAACACACCCATGTTTTAGCTATTGCTGATCAGTGTCAAAGCCTTCTCTGTTTCTCCCTATGTCCTCCCAGGGAGTAGGCTGGGGGTGGGCAAAAAACTGGGAGGGGACATGCCGGGATAGCTGACCCCAACTGATCAAGGGGATATTCCATACCATATCACAGAATTGCAGATTATGCTGAGTTGGAAGGCACCGGCAAGGATCATCGAATCTAACCCATAGCCCTGCACAGGACCATCCCCACAAGTCACACCATGTGCCTGAGAGTATTATCCAAATGCTTCTTGACCTCTGTCAGGTTTGGTGCTGTGATCACTTCCCTGGGGAGCCTGTTCCAATGCCCAACCACCCTCTGGGGGAAGAATCTTTTTCTAATATCCAACCTAAACCTCCCCTGACACAACTTCAGGCCATTTCCTAGGGTTCCGTCACTAGTCACCACAGAGAAAAGCTCAGTGCCTGCCCCTCGTCTTCCCCTCACGATGAAGTTGTAACTGCAATGATGTCTCCCCTCAGTCTCCTCTTCCCCAGGCTGAACAGACCAAATGCCCTCAGCTGCTCCTCATATGGCTTCCCCTCAAGGCCCTTCACCCTCTTTGTTGCCCTCCTTTGGACACTCTCTAACAGCTTAATTCCTTATATTGTGGTGCCCAAAACTGCACACAATATTCAAGATGAGGCTGCCCCAGTGCAGAGCAGAGCAGGACAATCCCCTCCCTCGACTGGCTGGTGATGCTTTGCCTGATGCCCCTCAGGACATGGTTGGCCCTCCTGGCTACCAGGGCACTGCTGACTCATATTCAACTTGACATTGACCAGAACACCCCAGGTCCCTTTCCTGGCACTGCTTTCCAGCAGCTCATTCCCCAGTCTGTCTGTACATCTAGGATTGACCCATCCCAGATGTAGAATCCGTCACTTTCCTGTGCCGATGTTGCACTCAGCAATAAACGCTGGTGGAAAGAAGGAGGAAACAGAGTGACATTCAGGGTTATGGCATTTGCCTTCCCACGTAACATGTGACGGACCTCTGCTTTGCTGCCTGCTAATTGACAGTGGTGAGTCAATTCCTTATTTTGCCTTGTTTGTGGACACAGGCTGACTTTCCCTGTAAAACTGTCTTTTTCTCAACCCATGAGTTTTCTCACTTTTACCCTTTTGTTTCCCTCCCCATCCACATTGTGTGGGTGAGTGAGGGAGTAACTGTGGGGCTGAGCTGCATACCATGGTTAACCCACAACAAACAGATACAACCATCTATCTGCGTGAGATTGCAGAGGATTGAAATAGGCATGGACAACATTAGTCAAACCTCCTACTTAAGACACTTAAATTAGGAATTGCAGCATTTATGAGCCTTTAGAGAGATCTAGACTGCATTTTTCTGCAGTAAGAGAAGGGAACTAGGTATTCACATCACCCTCAGGGAGTAGTTTGAAGCAGTTTAGCTACAGACTTGCTTTTCCACTGTGTTTAGGGAAACTTGGTGTCTTCTAGGCACGGCAATATGTCTGTATGTTGAACAGGTAGCCACTGAAGTTTAGCCAGGAGGAAACATCAGGTACAGAGGAATAGCCACAAGGTTCCTGGCTGAGTTTGAGAAGCCTTCGGAGTATTGAACCCACACTTCCCATTTCCTAGGAGAGAATCCTAAATGCCAAACCAAATGTTGACACTGGATCACTGTACAGCCAGGAATTTGAGTAATAAGGAATCAAAAACAATGCATAGAATATTTTATTAAGTTCTATGGTAATACATAAGTGTTACAGTCCTGACTTTTCTTTGACCTTTGCATATTGCTGGTCCTAGTGCAGAAAGATTCTTAAATATCTATAGTTTCCTTGAGGTCAATGGGTAAATAAACTTTTGGACTTAAAACTATTGGGTTTGGGTTTTTTTTGTTTGGTTTTATTTTTGTTTTGAGTTTTTGGGGGGTTTTTGATTTTTGTGGGTTTTTTTGGTTGGTTGATTACTTTGGGTTTTTTTGTAAAAAAGCTTTTATTTGTCTTCTGCACATATGGAACTTCAGTTAAAATTTTTGAAGTGTTTTGCACCATGTTAAGGAACATAACTTGACCCAGTGCTTCAATTATTGTAAATCACATTTGTTACTCTGAGCTCAAGGAGGCAGATAACCAAGGTACGAGGTGGTTTGAGTTTTTATACTCCTCTTTCAGTGGGCCTTTTGAGGAACATGAGGGAAGAGAAACAGGTCACCATGGGGCACCAGAAGACCCAGCACAGATGGGAGAGACAGCATTGTAGCCAGAGGCAGTGGGACTGCTCCAGTGCTTGATAGCCAGGAAGGGAAGCTTTAACTTTCTTTCACAATTGGTCCCAGAGAGACTTTGGCTCTTCAGCCTCATTAACGTCTATTTCCTGCTCCTTGCCATAGTGTTGTCACCACATACGTTCATGAGACAATGAACTTGTGTTCCCATTGTAAACACAGTGGTGTTTACCCATGGTACATCTGTGCCTGAAGTAGTGACCACTATGTTTAATTTGCCAAAACTTTTCCGTTACAAAAGTATGTCCTGCAGTTTCTTAAAGGAAAGGGCTCTCCATGTCTTGTTGCAAGAATTTGGAGTTTAGCAGTAATACAGCCAGGAATCAAGAACATACCCTCTGTTGTCCTGGTGCATATCAGTTTAATTTCTAAAATGTCGAGGAATGTGATTTTCTAGCTATGTTTTGCTTTTCTCTGTTTGCCAGGGGCTAACAGCTAGGCAGTTTAATATTCCAATTGCTCTGAGCAGATTTTTCTCTTGTATGTTGCTCCAGCATGGGAAACAATACTGAACCTACATCTGGAGCCCACATAACTCAATGCCTACCACTGGTCCACAACAAACACTCTCAAAGAGTAAAGATTAGTGAGACACTAAAGAGGAGTTCTGGAATGAAAATAAAACTTCATGCTTTTGGGCTTCAGACAATCTCTGAGTATTAGGGTTTAGGATGAGACCTCCTTAATAGAGAAATAATCCAACATCTGCCTACTGTAAGGGAATTTTGCACCTTTATGTAAAACATCTGGTGCTGGCTACCATCACGGGCAGGATGCTGCACTTCATAGATTACTCATCTGATGCATATGGTTTTTATAGTATGGATAGAAAGTTCATAGAATGCTAATTCGGAGAATGTGAGTTCTAAAGGAATTCGATTGTACCTGTGGACTATTTTATTTCTACTAAAACAATGGTTTCCAGCAAGAGATAACTCAGGTAATGCATATATGATGCTGATGATGAGCATGTATGGTAAATAACCATGCTTGCATGTTTCCTTGAGCTTGGCTGCATCCAGACATAAAATAAAACATGGTTCCTATCCCAGTTTATCAAAATGACAAAAGAGAACAGAAATATGGGAAAGGTATTCAGAAAAAAAGTCGACTGTTAAAAGCCTTTTATTAATAGAAAATACACAAAATAGCCAACCCTCTTCCTTTAAAACAGAAGCAGTCAGGAAAATAAGGTAGACAGGGTACAGAATCTCTTGCTGTTCTCTGTTTATCTATGACAAGATTTTAGGAGTTAGCTTATTAACTGAAAAAATTGATGCATTGCCAGAAGCATTTTAAGAACACAAAAAAATAATCTTTGTTGAGGTTAGATATCTAAACAAAGCATTGCTATGACATTTGAATAGTGATATGGTACTGAGGCAATAAGATTAGCTGTTCGTAGATGGAAGGGAGGTCAAAGCCAGGCTCTAGAAACAGAGGAATAGGTGGGGGTCTACAAAGTTGGAAGTAAAATTCTAATTGTAAGGGATAAATTTTACACTGATGAGAGCTCCACCCAGAAAACAGTTGTATGGAAAAGGCAAAAACAGTTGTGGTGTCTTTTCTGCTGGAAAATGTGAAGCAATCAACAAGCATTGCATGATGAATAATTCACCACCCTTATTCCCATTAATCCTCTAGTTTGCCAAGATAGATTTGGGGTACTTCTGTAGAAACATAAATGGTCCTTAAGGGTGGTAATTATTGTATTATACTCAAAATTTAGTTTATCTGGAATGTACTGTCATGAATTATTGTGCAGCTGGTACTGTAGACATGAATTATCAAATATTACAGACATGGAATATAAGAACGAGTTAAAGAATTAAAGGAATATGAAATTTTTACTGCCTGCGGGTCTTAAAGATCTTTTTGAACAACACCAATGATCTGGGCTTTCCAAAGCACAAATCAAAGCAAAAGTGAATGAATTCAATAATCAGTGAGATTCACATTCAGAATTAAGTGGGCATAATTAAAGTAAGTGGCCTATTTCTACATGTTACATAAGCAAATGCAACAAAAAGGGAGACTTGGAAAAAAACGTGTTTGAAAGATATCTTCATGGAAAAAATAATATACCTTTCTTGAATAGATTGTATAGCTAGTCTGAGAGAAAAAGAGGAGAGGGCTACAATTGAAAACGTATTTCCTAGGAACAAAATCTGAAAATAGTTATTCAACTTTTATAAACAAATTGCAAATTATATTCCCATACCATTAAGAAAGCAAATGATTCCTTTGATTCCTAACACATGTCATTGCTGCAAATCGGAAAAGTATGACTTTTTAACCAAGGTTAAAATTGAGCATGCCACATTTTTCACTTGTAACTTAAAAGCAAGAATGCATGTCATGTGAAGTAGAACATTTCAAATTCATAAAAATATTCTTATTGCGGCACATATTAGCAGGGATTATTCTCTTTGCAAAAAATATCTTGGAAGCTAAGAGCTTAGCAGAATTCTAAGGACTATTGTCTATATGCATGAAGAGATAGCTATAAAAGAAGAGGTTACAAACATAATTATTTGCCCAGTTGACACTATGTGGAATTAGAGAGTTTTACTTAGATGCAGATAGAACTTATTCATCACTGTCTGATTTTCTATAGTAACCTATGGATTCCAGATCCTGAAACAGGTTACTTACTAGCTAGACCTTACAGCTGAGCTGGTGTTCTTTGCATTTTACTCTGAACAGAAAGAGGTATTTTAATTCATACACCTGATGTAAACAAAGCAGTGTTATGCTTTTTAAATGGTTTTTAATATTAAAGACTTAATTGCTCCCTTTTATAGTGCCATAATTAATCTCTTCCATCTCTACCGCTGCAGAAGATAAGGCCATATACCACAGATGAAAAGACAGCAGCCATGAGAACATGCACAATACATGCTCTGTTTTGATCTCACAATAGGTAATATCACCTAGCAACAGCAGTGAGGCATGATGTCAGAAGACAATAAAGTTGATAAATATGTGACTGTGAAAAAGTAACTTTCTCCTAAAAAAGGCTGCTTAGCAGTAATTATATAAAGAATATCTAGGCAACAAGGGACAACTGACTTCACACAAGATATGACCCAAGACTTTGGTAGTGATTCATCTTCTTGAAGGGGCTGTGGGATAAGTAAACAGAGCATCCTATTCCTACCATAATATGTCTTTACTGATATGTTCATAAGAGATGCAAAGCTCACCTTTCCATGAAGTCCACTGTTTTGTCACCCATACTTGCTTACTTATCACTCTCTCAAGAGCAGTCATACCATTTAACTCAAAAGTCTCTTACCTGAAACTTCTGCCACACGAGGCTCAAATTTATCTTATAATGATATCAGTGAAACTGTCCCTGGGATTTTACACTGCTGCCTCTTACTGCAGTGTTTGATTATTTCCTCTACAGAATCAGTAACAACAGCAAAGTCTCTACTTTCGAAAATATAAACTCCCTTTGGACTGGAGTTTGTTCTTGAGATGCAAGATTTTAGTCACTAATATTTGTTTATTCTCAAATGCTAACACTAGAAACAATGCTGTGACTGTGATGGATATGCACCAGAAATTCCTGGTCAGATGCAATATTTTTAGTAGCATTCATCAATATATTTGAAAAAAATAGATAATCCCTTTGGCACACTAAGCCTTCCTAGTTCATCAATTTATTTGCTACAGGGATAAGAAAGTTGACTAGTTGACAGATTTGTTATTTTTATGAGAAGGACAAATCAGAGTAATGAAAATTGTTCTGCAGCAGCAAGTTTCCTCACAGAAGGATTTTGTTAATGTAATAAGAAGTTTAAAGTTAGGAAAAAAATGTTTTGTCTAGTCTTACCAGATTTTCTGGTAAAACAAACACAAAACTTGGTTCCTCTGGAATATGATCTTGTAGATTTCCATGTGTTCCTGTTAATTTAATGCCCTGTATGTACTTTTACAGCTGGATTCATGAGCTGAATCTGTTAAATTTAATTTCTAGCAAACTAAATAGCTTATGGTCTAGTTTTATTATTCATATTTCTGAACCTTAAGTACTAAGACATTGCCTGTAGGGATGTTTTAAACCAACACATGAGTAATCCTCCCCACGAGAGTATGAGTAAAGGCGGGGCAATATATCCACAGCTGATCCCCAATGACTTTTTCTCATTATTCCTGCAGTCAAAATAGTATCATTTTAAAATTAGTGCAATAATAGAGAATAAAGCTTGATGACTAACCTGATGAACTGTTTAAAAAATTTAATAAATCAAAACAAGACTGAAAGATAAAGTGGACTGGAGAAACCTTCTTGGCATCATTCCTCACCTTTGATAGACTCACCTGCTGTGAAAGGAGATAAAGGACATTTCCCACTGAGATTTAAACTTTCTCGAACCTGATCTGCAAGTCATAGAGTGTGGAAACCAGTCTGAAGTGGGCCTTGCTTTCCAACTGGAATTTATTTTAAGTCATTGTGGAATTTTGCAGACTCATACTAGTTTGGATACCTATCTTCATTGTAATGATAAAGTATATTTACTCAAATGAAGCATAAATCTTCCTGTAAAGCAACCACTCTCTTTTATATTTAAAGTCTACTGAAGTATTTCTCACAAAATACCCATTATGCATATTTTCTTCATGAAAAATGACAGGCGAACTGCAGTTTTGTTATTTGATGTATGAATTATGAGCTAAATTACAACTGCTTTCAATTTGACCTATTTTGTTTAGGGGAAAACCTCCATATGGATGAAACCTCCCTCATGTTGGATGAATACTTCAGAGACTTGCCACACAAGTTTGACAGAGCTCAGCAAATTTGGCAGGCTTTGTTCCAGAGAGGCTCAGGCCTGTAATAATCCTGGTGTGGCAGATCAGAAACAAAGTGCAACACGAAAGCAATACCAGGGGCGATTGCTTAGCACACGTCTGCAATATATTTCTTTTCACCAAAGTGCAGCCGGTTCTGCAGAATTGTAAATTGGCCTCTTACTGTAAAGCAGCAGTGACAAACCTGAAAACAGCAAGCCACCAAAACATGTGAACAGTATAAAATTGATAGCGAGTCTGAAAAGTGTATGTGTAATGTTAGCATAATGAATTGCAACTTTATGACCGTGCTGCTTAAGGACTCTATTTTGTGAGGTGCTGAACACTCTTAAGACACATAATATTTTTTTTTTTAAAAGGAGCTGTGCAAGGCAAAAAGAAAGGCATTTTTTTATGTCATCAGATCTGATTACCCAAAACAACAGTGCTTGAGTGTACATCTCCTATATGCCAACATTATATGAAAGCTATTGACACATAAAAGCCTCAAGTTCACAGGTCCCTCAACACCTCTGGTGTCTGAGCAGATTCAGATTTTGCTCTAAATAACAAGGCTATGTTACACTACAAAAGCATTAGATACTTTGTGTAATGAAAATTTAGAAATCTAAATAAATGTAGCAATTTATGCATAGTGTAGCCCTAAAACTTGTATTATATAACTTATTATAACTTGCTAGGTACCATTATACTGGATTTCTAAAAATATAGATTATCATTCTTTGTTAAGAATTTCAGCTGACAGGGATTTGAATGAGGTAAAGGGTTATTCTATCTGTGAAAATGTACTGAGAAAAAGACATAACACCTGATAGCCAGTCAAAGCTACTAAGGAGCCTTAAAGCCATTCCAGAAGGTGTGACACTGTGTCAAAGGAGATGAGGAAGAGGATGAAGACAGGGGTCTTCTGGGACCTCCAACTCAAATTCAGGGCCGGTTTTGGAAGTGGGTGTAACAGATGAGGTAATGTCCAAATATTGCAATTAGAATCCAAATATTGTAATTAGATGGTAGTATAAAGTTGCCTATGCAACTCAGTGTGCACAAAATATTCCTGTGCACCTGGGTGCCATAACAAAGGGGTATTTTTTGCCTTTTAATACTCACAAATAGTCCAGAGAATTCCTCTGACTTTAAGCATCAATAGGAAGGATACCTGTTGATCCCAATTGGATTTTATAAGCATATGAGTTAAAAGATGATGGCTTCTTTACGTTTAGTTGGGCAGTGATTTAGATTCATAAACATGAGTGCCTGGTATCTTATAGCTCTATAGTTAATGAGACATCTGTGTGAGGCTAATAAATATGAAATTAGAGAAGATGCATGCTTTGAATGGGGTTGGCAGACATATGGGACCGTGACATGTGCCTTTCTAGACTGTCTGTGCATCTGCTTTAGTTGTCTAAGTGGTTTAAGGCTAACATAAAAACAAGCAGCTCCAGGTCCTCTGAATTTTAAACTCTCATATTCTGTCACAACATCTTCTGTTTTTATTTTCTAATGAATGAAACAGAAAGGAAAGAAAGGGCATCCATATGTATCACCTTATCTAACTTATTCAGCTATGTATTTTGCATAATGCAACAAGGCAAAACAACTTTTCCGTTTGATCAGTCTTTTTTATTTTATGTTTTCCATGTGGCAGTGAGGAGTGTCAAAATCTATAACATAATCTCATGAAGATTTGGTCTTCTCATTCTGAGAATCATCCCCAGTTTTTTTGTTTACCCAGAATTAACAGTTTGTTCTTTTGCAATTATAGATTTTGGTCCTGATGGCTTCCATACTGCTACAGTAAGAACTGATTTTGTTGGCTCCCATAAGTGTCAAAAGAAATACAAATTTTAAAAAAATAACCCATAAAAATATTAAACAATATTTTTGTATTTTTCCTCTATTTGTATTTTGAAAGGGTGTTTTCTTTTTACTGTTATTTTCACAGTAAAGTACATGTAAAATATTGAATTTATCCATAACTCCAAAAGCCCAAATTTGAATTACAGCATATAATACATCAGCAGGCATTTCAGAAAATTGGCATTTTTAAACATTTCAGAATGGCTGGAAATACCATCTGCCAAAAGCACATGGAACACCTCTTAAACAAATGCAGATCAGTGTGCTACAAAGGACCTTGAATTCAGGTGCCCTTTAAAAGTTATCCAGCTTTAGATACAAGCTGAAATGAAAGCCAAAAGACATTCATGAGGCTGAAACGCCACAGTTTGGACTTCCTCAGGCTGTGTGCTGAAGAAAAATCCTGACTGTAAGAAGTCATGAGCTGAGTTTCCATTGACCTTTGCTCTGCCTTCTTAACTCTGAAAAGTGCAGTGCTTCAGGGCTGTAGATAACTATAGTTACACTTGAAGAAGAGATATTCCAGATTCAAGATACATGCTAGTGTGCATAGAAGTAGCAGAGGGAAAAAAAATCACACATATTTCTACTGGGTAATTAAGCAAAATACAGTGGTTTAGGAATAACATTTCTTTCTGACAATAGAATTTTAAATTCTTTTTTCTTTTCAAACTCCTTTTTCCATCACCGATTGCAAGAAATCCGTTTAAGGCCTACCCAGTGTGGAATTATTGTATTTCCTACTGATTCTCACCAGCAACAACAGAAGCAAATCTGTTATCATGATTTCAAGTCCACTACCTAAGTTATGTCTTGAATTTCTGTCATAAATAAAGATTTACAGAAAGTTCAGAAAAAAGTATCAAATGCTACCCTTTCCCAGCTTTGTTGTTGATACCATCTTACCAGCTGCAAGACAGAGCCTCACAACTTCACATAAACATGTGTTGTGTATGCGAAAGATGTATACAACTTAAAGTTTACCAACTCACATGATCACTGCAAATGAAGTCAATTATCTGGTGGCTTTTTGATTCAATAGCATAATTTATTAATTTTTTTTAAACACCCATCTGCCAGGGCTCAGGTTTTTAAGAACTGCACCTAACTTCTTCCTGTAACTATCAGTTTCCAGCTGATATCTGCACTCTGCCCACACCAGTGAATCTCTGCAAAACACCAGTAAGGAAGGTGTGGGAGCAGGCCTTCAACTTTTTCTATTGAAAGAAGACAGCAGAAGGAATAGCTGGTAAAATGATTAACTCAGAAGAGAAACATCTTACCTTCAACAGGTAAGAAATACAAGTCAGAGAAGAAGGGAACCAGCTACTTCTCAGGAGAGTCACAAAAGGTTTTGCTCTCTCCCACTGACATGAAATGAAGGCAAGAGAATGTGTCACAGTGGGTAATAGGTGATTAGTGTTTCAGAACACTAATCCGTTTCAGAAGGGCTAGGAAGCAAGAATCCCACTGGAGTGAACATGAAGCACAAACACCATCATTACATTTATTTTTCAAGGACAAAGAAGAAATGTTTTGAGGTACTCAGAGAATACACTAAAGAGTAACAGGTTGCAACTGTCCCTGTGCAGGGGATAAGCAACTACACAGCGCCCAGTCCTGTGAATTCATGTCCCTTTTGAGAAGCTCTGTTGAAATCAGAGGCCACCCAGTGGCCTCATTCCAGATCCAAAGAAGACACAGACTTCAGTGGACTTTCAATTTCCACTTAGGTGTGGGTTTAAGGGAGTAAGCGGTGTTGTCAAGTTTGGGACCAGTTCTTTATATTTACCTTGTAAGCAGGAAGGTGCTGAAATTTTAAGATTTTTAATTGTGAAAAAATACTAAAAGGCTTCTCACAAAAGGAATCCATTCATGATTTGCATCTCATGTCAGAACATCAGTGAAACTGGGTTTGATCCCCTACTAAATTGGCAGGGGGAGATCTTTTTTGGTTTTATTTTTTAGCAGAAGGCAGATCTAAATCCTTCATGGAATCCAGAGGGCTGCCCATATATTTTCTGTAAAATACTTCTTCCCTCAGTGCTACACCTACCTTAAATCGTGTCACTATACTTGTGAAAGGTTTTCTTCAAAGTTAGAGAGGGAGGAGCCAAAGCAACTATAGGTGAAAGTAAACTCAGGACTCAAAGGGAGTGATAACACTGTCTTCTTTTAACATTCCTCAGCATTGTCTCTTTCCTTGAACAGAGGCCTCCCAATGCTTATTATAGCAAAGTTGTTCTCTTCCTGTAAGCTTGATTGCTTCACCATACTGAAGGCAAAATACATACTTTGAAGAAAGCATAGTTCATATTTTAAGGTATTTCATCACTCGAGACCACAGCTGGGCAATACCAAAAGAGCAATGAAGAGACTAAGGACTGTCAACAAAGAACAGTTCTCTGCATCACAGAATCAGACACATTTGCACTCAATTAACACTTTGCTTAAAAATAGACAAAGATAAGCCCTAAAGAGTGTGGTGCCCAGCAACCCTGTCATTATATATACAATAGCAATGCATAGCAGCAGTTATCATCATGCCTTACCACTCCATTTGCTATAACAACAAAACATCCACTATCAATTCCTTATCGTGTTTGAATATATTTGGAGATATTATCATAAA
Source organism: Campylorhamphus procurvoides (assembly GCA_013396655.1). Lineage (NCBI taxonomy): Eukaryota > Metazoa > Chordata > Aves > Passeriformes > Dendrocolaptidae > Campylorhamphus > Campylorhamphus procurvoides. The sequence continues at coordinate 793,708 of WBMV01008446.1, forward strand.
GCTGTCTCTGTGATATGGTCAAAGGGATGATAATCTAGTTTGTTTTAAAAGTGAAATTTATATAATCCTATTAGTTTCTACATAAATTCCTTACTAAATGCTGATTAAACATAAGCCTCCATCCTGTATGGGTGGCAAAGGTGACTTTATGCCACTTTTACTGTTCTTGAGGTTTAGCAGAAACTATTTGGACTGTTGCAGAAGTTAGCTCTGTTTCAAAATTACATAAATCTGTGCATAGAGCCAAAGATACAGGAACCAGTGGAGTGCAGGATCACTCTGGACTAGCACCTCTTCAGGGAAAGCCCACTTCTTTTTTATTGCTGGAAGTCAATTGGAACATAACTTTCCAGTCCTTTTCCATCCCCGTGACGCAGGGATTCATGCATGCAGGAGAATTTAAATCTGCATAGATCAGCTAATCCGACAGCTGTTTTGCAGCACCTGAGTAGTGCAAACCAGAAAGAATTAGGCTAAGAAGAAAACTCATGTTATAGCAGGTCACAATTCAGTAAAACATTCAGCCTCACCTCAAACATTTCCATCTGCAAAGCTGTACCTGGATAAGGCATACAGCATTTACAGAGCACTCAACAAAAGAGTAAACTCTTTGTTATTTTCCATAGCAGCTTTCTAATGAAGGAAAGCACTTGTAGAACAGAAGTAATAACTTTCCTTTTGCAGAATTATATTTCACTAGAGATGGTTCCCACATGGAGAAGAATTGCCTCAGATTTTTTTAGCCTTTCCTTGGCACTTGGGACCTATTTATTACTTCATATACTTGGATGTAATGGCAGTTAACACACAGTTATGATGGGGAAGTGATGTAGGATTCTAAAAGATACAAGTTGCAGTACATATTAAACTTTAATTTGTCGCCAGTCTCAAGTCCTTCAGCTTTTTTAGGACTGCAGGGCCATTCCAGAAGTGTGGTGGACATGAACTATATTAGCTGTTGGTTAAACCCAGTGCTGTTAGCTAGCTCACTGGGGGAATAATATTAATATGTTCGCTTCTCTTTCCACTTCCCTGATGCTGTGGAGAAGACATGCACAAATAATTGCAGTTTTTGCAGAAGGCTGAGTGTACAATACCTGGCCTCCATTGCCAGCTTAGAGTTAGGTAATTTACATTTGCATTTGTAGCAATATGTTCTCTAAATCCTGGTAGTTTTACTGATTATAGTGAAAGTAGTGGAAGATATCACAATTAATTTTAAGATTCAGTGCATGATAAAGACATGTGAACTTACATGTCTACATGCAATTGTCTCCCTGTGTGCTGGGCACATGCGCTCCTATGGCAGCCAGCAAAAACCTAGCAAATGCAGTCCATGGAGTTGGAAAAGACATTCCCAGCTCCAGATACAAAGAGAATTAAATCACTCTCTAAACTGTGCTGATTAGATAACGGCTATCACACGAGCTTAAACACCCTTATTTGGATTCAGTTCCCTAAATTTAACAAGTCTGCTTGCAAAATCCTGGTGCCAGTCAAGATGCCATTGTTCCTTGGCTGTCAGCCTAGAGGATTAGTTACCTGCAGGCCTGTGACATCTGTCAGACCTGACACAGATATCTTGGACACCGCTGAGCACCTCAAATTAAAATGCTATAAATGGAAGATTGTCTTCAACTTTATCCCTTTTAAAGTTTTGGATGCTTAATTACAGATTAAAGAGATACTTCTCTTTCACGGTGTTTCACAGTTTGGAAACTGAGGGCGATTTTTTTCTTTCAAGAATAGCAGAACAACCAAGTACCTTCTGTTTAGCCCATTGCGCAGTAATACTGCCCACATCCTGCCTGAGCTGAGTGGAGCATTTGTATTTAACTGCAGAAACTCCCTAGCCATGACTAGAATTTTTCCAGGAGCGATACCAATCAGCAGGTCATGGACTTACTGAATCCTTAATTGCAGAAAACATTTAACTGAGCAATGAAAAACTTTAATTAACCAGAAGAAACTGAGGTCTTCTATTCCTTGAACCTCTGAACACTGACAGGTTAGAAACACAGTTACATTCAGACCCTTTCAGCCAAAGGATGGAACTGTAACCAGGTTTCTCATCAGTCATAGGTACATTTTATATTATGGCATTCAAAATTAACTCTTTGCTCTCTCTAAGTGGTAAGATGAGTCATCTGTAGTTATGCAGAAAAGTAAAATTTGTGATACGTGAGCAATTTTGAAATCATAAGCTTAAATCTGTAGGAATTTTCTATACTGCAATTAGTTGAGTACAGAGTCAGAAGATCTGTTCTTTAGTCAGCATTCTAAAGATGCATTTAGGTATATAAATTCTTCCCCTTTAATTTCAATTATCTCAGTTCTTAAGTAACTAAACAATTTGTCAAGAAGGGCATTGTCTAGTTGTAGTAAAAAGTTGATTTAAAATGTTCAAAATTATAAAAATCTTTAAACATCAAGTTGGAAGTGAATTATCACACATACTGTATATAAATCTGTTCAGTACTAATATTTGATTTTTCTGTCTGGTACTTTAAATCATTATATTGCATAATGAAAAAGATGCATCAAACACATAAGCAAGCATTATTAAAATAAAATATTATTTTATTACTTAATATTAAAGTACAAAACTAAGAAAATGTCACTGAGAGCTTGCTGGCATGCAGTCAACTCATCGCTGCAAAAATAAATACAGATCACAAATACAAGGGAATCTGTAAAACAACTATGGCTATTTTTAGATAATGGCATCCTTCCACTCCTTGAATGATGATACAATAACCAAGCTGGGAACTTACAGAAAGCTTTCCGTGAGCTCCATGTGGCAAATATAATCTCAAGAGAGGGCAATATATGGAAACATAGATCTGAATTTTTTTTGGTTTTGTTGTCTTTTAGCATTTCCTGCCAAAAAATGGTATAATGTAATTACATTTTTCTTGCCTCTTACTTCAAACTATTTCTAGTTTTTCAGAAAGATGACAGCAGTCAGGAATTCACGGGCACTATCTAATAACGATAAAGCACAATGAAGTCCAATAGTTTCCTTTATGTTCCTGAATCCATTTATGCTACTAAAGGGATTCTCAGTGTTCAAACGGTACACGTATTTAGTGAATTATTTAACTTTTATGTATTTAAACTAGAAATGTTCTGTGCTCAAGTGAAAAAAAGAAGGATGCAGTCTGAACTGTACTATACTCACATTCAAATGATGAGCATCTTTCAGAAAGAGTAAAAAGGGTCTGTTAGCACTCTTAGGCAAGAATGGATTAATTTTTATCTTAATCTGGTTTATAGAAAAGCATTTCCTTCTCTTTGATGTGGTATATGCTAAGTGAAAACATCATGCTCTACTCATCAGAATCATGCAAGTGGTCAGTCTTTCTTTTACACTGATGTTACAAAAGGAGATAGCCTGCATGGCTGGAAGGTATCCATGATATTAAACAGTTCATGAGGCTGTGAAGTGCTGAGAGCAATCATGCAGAGCAACAGGCCACAGGAATGCAAATCATCCACAAAGCCAAAAGTGGAGCTAGCAGGTGGCCTCTCCTATTCATCTGATGTCAACACACTGTTCGGATCAAGCCCTTTTAACATCTGGGTAGGCCCACTATTGCTTTTAATTAAATATAATACAGCCATTCAATGTTCTTGCGTACATGAAAACCACACAGTAAAAAGCATATCTTCTGCACACTGAGGGTCACTAGAGTTATATAAATAAATAGTACCATTTAACTTAGATTGTGAGGTAGTTTAAATTTCATATGCTTTCTGTATACTGCTCAGTTAGATCCTCTTTTACATTTCAGTGACTGACCATATTTCCATGGAAAATGTTCCTGCTCCTTCAGAGGATTTAGAAGGGGGGGAAAAAGCCTAGTAATTAACTTTTTCTACCTTTGAAACATTTCCACTGTAAAAGATTTTGAACAGAAACATTTGTTCTCAAAATTAGTTTACAGAGAGACTTTAACTGTGTTAACATATAAGCCATGGAAACTGTCATAATATCTAATTAAATTATTACTGACGTTCCAATCAGTAGCAAAAAAACATCTGTAACTGTAATTCTACTACAGAGAAAGTATAATTAAATCTATTCAGTAATGGATAGCAAGCTATTGCAGAAGTATACTGCAATGCTTTAAAAAGCTGGAATGCTTCAAATATCTTTTACAAGTATAATAAACCTTTTTTTTTTAAGTGGGAACATGAATATCCTTCTGAAGACCCTTTATTAGGATTTAATTTCAATGCATTTATGATTACATTAGTTCTTCTGTTTGAAACAGACTGGAAAAAATAACTGCCGTCATTCAGAGCCCAGGATAGAAAAACCCATAAGCATGTTTTCAGTCTATCTTTGTGGAGAGCAAATGGTAATAGCATGCTTCATTTTGATTTCAGGAGATAAGCAAAATAAAGCACACAGTGGAGTGTTTTCTTGAACAGAAACATTTTCCAGAATTGGAGCCAGAAATGTGTGACAAAGCTGAAGTGCATTATTGTAAAAAATTGGGGAAATAGATGACTTGGAAGGAAAGTAATGGGATGTGAAGCATTTCATGTAAGGTCACAAGGTCAACTGTTGGTCGAGTTTTAATGTGAATGATGTCTGCTCGGTAGCTCTGTGTAAAAAGAGATAGATGTCCAGCCCCTAACAGGCAGATGTGGTCATCCCAGACTTCCATCACAGTTGGCTTTTTCTGTTTTCCAGTCCGAAAAGACTTCACTGAGCTGGAATCTCAGTCTATGATTCTCTTACCCATCTGCACTGAGTAGACTGCTGTTTGGAAAGAAGCTTTGTCTAAATTGGTCTACATTCTAATTATACTCATAACATGGATATTCCTCTCCCTCCTCCAAAGTTGAAGTTATTACTGAAACAAAAGTTTCTCAGTAAGAGACAACAAAACCAGCAACACCTCAAACATCTGCCTCAGCCACTCTTCTTTATAGATGTCAGAGGTTGAATTATAAGCAGTAATGTTTTTCTACTTCCTTGGACATACCATTCATCCACAAATTCCATTTCATTTATTCAGATGCTCAGTAGCATATATTACAAATAAACAATGCCTAGTTTTCATTCATTATTCTGATATAAAAACCCCATATGTCTACTAACAGTCACAACAGATGCAAGAAAACGGTACTTCAACAGCACTTTCAGAGTGAACGTCACGTTTCAGCTGCATTATTTCTGTTGATTTGCAGAAGATTATATGCCTAAAAGCCCTCTTAAATGCTTTCAAAATTTATGACTATCTAACTTTTCCCATTGTTAAGTTAGTCTAACTGTAGGCAAAAATATGTGGTACAAATATGTGGCTGTTGTTGTGTAAGTAAGAAGTCTATTGACCTGCTGGAAGAAAGGAAGTTTAGAGAGCGTTGCTCCTATTGAGGTCATTGGTAAAACTTCCATTGACTTCACTTGCCACCATTAGGCCTCAAGGGGAAGAGATTTTCTTTCTCTTTTATGTAAGTAATTCTGGAGTGGGTTGCATTGTGTTGTGTTGTGTTGTGTTGTGTTGGGGGGAGTTGCCTGAATTGAAGAGAGGGAAGGAGGAGAGAAAATGTAGCTTTTCTGCTGGCTAGGAGGCATCACACTGAGTAGAGATCTGCCTATTCAGCTGAATGTATTAAAGACAAAATACATAGCAATAATGCAAATTACTCCATTCTGATCATCTGGCAGCTGTTATTAGTCAATAAGAGCCAGCAGATTTACAAACTACGTAGTTGTGGAACAGCTATATGTGGTTATGCATATCAGACACTAACACTGAGGCATTTTGATGTTGCATAGACAGAATAAGGACATTCTACCATGTAATTTTCATAATTGCATAAAATGTCTACAGTTTTCCATGCTGAAAACATCTGTTTCATATATTATAAAGTTTTTCTTTTTGGACATTAGGGAATTTAGATATATATACTTAATGAAAGATCTTATCAGATGCCTGTTTTTTAGCACTTTTTTTTTGACCAAATATGCTTTCTATAGTTTGCAAACTCTTCAGCAAAGACAGAAACATCATCTGAAGTAATTTAATGCAATTAAGTGCTTATGTAAGTATAGCTTGGCAAAATTTTGAAATTTCAGAAAGACAGCAGAAGTTAAGAAAGCTACAGATTTGTCTTTATTCGTAAACCAATTTGGTAATTGTAAACTATTCAGAGTGTTTCTGTTATGTTGTGTAATGAGATACAGTGGTTTTGAAAATAAATCATTAGAATCATTTTCATAAAACTTTGGAGTTCGTTTAAAAACCCAACTAAAATACTTCTTCTACCAATCTATTTCTTAAAAGTCCTACAGTCACATTACAAAAAACTGGTATTCTGGCAGCTATGTCCAGAGTGCAGATATTCCACCTCTGCTTTCAGAGAAAGTTCAGCACATTTTGTGGAAAGATTGGTCTCCCTTTAGGTACTTCAATAAAATGTGTTGGGTTTCAGACTTACTGCATTGAGGCCTCTACACTTTTTTGAAAAAGCTCATTTCATTTTCAAAGTAATTATATTTTGGACGTGTTACCCCTGTTAAATACTTAGTGACCTATTGTACATCTGTCAAATCTGTTTTGCAAATATGATACTCTTTGGAGGAATTCTGAGGCACTCATACAGATTTCATCTGGATTAAGTGCTGTAATGAAAATGCTGCCCAAGTGTATTTTATACTACAGTAAGTACTTATTTCAGAATCCAATTATACCTGCAGGAATATATTCTATGTCTGATTATCTGGGAATGCCAAAGATACACAGTATTTTGGCAGAATAACTACAACTCTGCTGACTAAGTTAATGCTTTTGAAGAGGAGATTAGGTGAAAATTACACACAGCCTGAATTTCCTCCCCTGGTCTACCAAAAAATGGCATTTACTTGATGGAAGTGAGAAGAAGAAGGCTGGTCCTCTCACATGTGCTCTTCTTAGCTTCTCCACTACAACTATATGTTTGGAAATGTAGCTGTTATACCTCCTTAAATCACAGCTTAAGAAACATAAGGAAAAAGAGTATGGTGGTCAGGGCTAGTACTCAGTAAAAGCTAGGCTAAGATCCTCCTGCAGTACAGACAAGAAAGAAGGAAAAAGAAAAAGAAATTGTTAGGCAGAAGTTGCCTTAGTATTTAATTCTGAATATGTTTTAAGAAGTAGCAATCTTAAATTTTTACTCTGTGTTCCATTAGCAGAGATGAAGAACAATAAATAATGTTTCTTTTTGGATTCCTTGCCATTTACATAATTCACTCTTAAGCAGAATTCATTGATGGTCTCTTCCCCTTTGAGTTTAGTCAGTTCTTTTGATGATGTCTTGATGTACATTCAAGAGCATTTCACTTACTGGTTCATTGGCTACTTGAAGACCTCACATTCAAACAAGTTCAATTTACCATCAGTTTGAACTGAACTTTATTATTTAGATATTGGCTTTATGAGCCATTTAGGACAGATTATATTGCTATTTATCTTTTTTATTATATCTAAATTTTTAATGCTTCTTATAATTTTTCAAAATAGTTTTTATCAAAATAACATTACTTCAAAATAACAATAGATTACTTCAATATATTAAATATATTGCTGTTGTGCACATAAAGAACAACATATACAAAATCTGACTGAGAATGTAATTACTGTTAAGTAGTATTATCATTTTATTTATAATTTTGCACCTTTTAATCCTTCAGCAGCCTTATTCTTCATTACTTACTGACCCTTCCTTTTGTCTTTATTAAAACCAAACCAACACATTCTTTACTTATCTTTCTGATACAGTGAAATGTTTTAAACTTTTAAGTTTTACAATGTGTTATGTGATAGTTTCCACATAGAATTGCCTATGCCTTATATTTAAAAAAGTTTAGAAAACTTTGTGTATTTAGCAGATATCCAAAACGAACTTGCATACAAGCTTAGAATAATAGATCTGCAACAGATTCCTTAGTCTGTGATTTTCAGTAATACAGGGCAAGGATTTTGAGTGGACTGAGGCTATTTGTTAGATCAATGGTATTAGAAATAACAGATATATTTCTAGAAACAGGTACCTGATCTAAAATGCAGGCAGCAAATTTGAAACTATTTGCACACTGATTTTGACTCTTCTAAATTAATTATATTGCTCAGACCATTTGAGTAAAGGAGAATGCTAGCAACAGGAAAACTTACTAACTTTGTTGTCTATAAAGAGCCAAAGACACCTTTTAAGGAAAGATGGATTGTAGTTCAGAATTAGAGGGTTTTTTTGAATGTAGTTGAAATAGCATGTAGAACAATCTATTTTACATATTACAGTGAACAACTGCTCTCCTAAGATTCCTCCAAAGCAAGGTTATGTCAGGCATGTAGTTAAAGAAACCTTTCTAATATATTCAGGATATCAAAATATCAGGTATAAGGAAAAAATAATTTGGAAAGCAGCATAAGTGCATGCAAAGATGAAGTTTTCTCCAGCTGATCCTCTGCACCCAGGCACCTGTGCAATTTAAACTCCAGTACAGTGTCATGTGCACTTGTGTCAGTGATGTTCTCTTGCTTGAGCAGGTTCTGAGAAGAGCATGTTGATGTGGCTTAACTACATCTGACTTGCAGATGCCAGTTTTAGGAAATGGAATTCATAACACTGAGTCAAGACGCTGCATTCCCTGTAGAACCAATTGAGAAAGCCAGCCTTCTTGTGAAGGTGTGAATAACAGCAACCTACATGAGTATGAGAGAAACAACCCTAAGAGAGTGTTCGGACTTCTGACCCTCACACATACTTCACCAGCTCTGTAAGATGGTTTCATATGCCTCTGTTGTCACCTAAAGCATTACATTTGGTCTTTGGATACAAATGTTTGGCCTGTTCTTCAGATAAGGGGTGACAGTAACACTATTCAGGTAGTATTCCCCTCCCTTCACAGAGTATTCTGCTGCCTAGTGTATGCAGCCAAGGTCCCACCTTAACCTCAAGTGATTTGGAATCTTATCTTCTTCCAGAAGAGGAAACCATTTAGTGACTGTCCTGATAAAGGTGCACGACTGGACTGCCAAGAATACAAATTGTGGAACCTAAAGGAGTAATGTTTCTTAAAATAAGGGTGGTGAGACACTGGAACATGTTGCCCAGAAAAGTTGTGGATGCCTCATCCCTAGAAGTCTTCAAGGCCAGGTTGGATGAGGCTTTGAGCAACCTAGTCTAATGGAAAGTGTCCATGTCCATGGCAGGGGTTTTAGAACTACATGATTTTTAAGGTTACTTCCAACCCAAACAATTTTATGATTGTAAAAGTCCTCTGCACATAAGATCAAGAAAATGCTTACATTTTTTGTCTATATGCTTTACACTACATAGACAGAATAAAGAATATAGTCTTGATAGCAAAGACTAAACCAGATGGTTTATGATTAGATTATGCTGCTAGATTTGGCTAGAGAAATATTTTTTGAATCAGTGTTTTGATGGTATTTTTTCCCCCCATGTGACTATGCAGTGAACTTGACAAATACAACTATCATCATTCTCACTTCATGAAGAGCTCTGTTATAACACAGATTACAAGAATCACTGAGTACACTCCACTTAATTCTATCGACATGACTAAAACCAGAAAACGTGAGATGATGTCAGACAAAGCTGTACTAATTTTCAGATTATTAATACCTTTTGGCTTGTTAGTGTCTATGCTAATTCTATGGAGAAATGTTTTGTTTAATTGAAATTCTGTAGAGATTCAAATAGAAGTGAGTAACTACATCAATTTGTTATCCATTAAGATAAAAATATCTATAGTGTTCAGAAATTAATCTGCAATAATGTGTTATCTTTTAACTACAGAATTCAGTGTTTGGCTTCAAGATCTTCTTAGCACTTCTCTCATCCAGGCTCTTACAAAGTCCTCAAGATATGCAGAATGATATATGGTGTTCTGTTTAATCACTGAGCATGTGAATTGATGCAAGTTTTTTAGATGTAAAAAAGTGCTCTGAAGTATACTTTTATGGTTGTTCACTTCTTTACTCATGTCTAAGCAAACACAGACAAGTCTAACACTATATATTCTCTTAGTGAAAAAGTATTATAATCAAGCTGATATCCTTCTCATTTATATAAGCATGGACTTTTCTTTCCTGTTTTGGAATCTTCTTAACTAACATAACCCATCTGTGACAGCTGCTGTTGATAAAAATTTACTAAAAGCTTCTCTGCTTGAAAACATCATGTGCTGGTTTGGGGTTGTTTTTTGGCTTTTTTTTTCCTTTCACAACATTTAAACAAATATTAGAATTGATTGATTGGCTTTTTAGTGTGGTATTGCTTTGTATTATGAAATTTTCTTCTGGTATGTTTGTAAGAATTCGTAATTTCGTCAATTAAAATTCATTACACTTATGTGAAGTAAATGGTGAATAAAGTAGTAAAGTACTAAAGTTATTAGGTTCATTACCAATGAGTGACAATTCTACAAAAAAAGAACAATCAAACTAAGAATTTTTGCATCAGTTGGAAAATTATATTAGCCAAATAATAGCAAGTTAATAAAAAAAAAACCTGTTCAAGAAAATTTTCTAAAGCAGACACAGTAATAAAAGATTACATATTAGGAATCAGAGAATAATGCACATTGTGATCAAGACTTTTGAAAAAATCTGATTTTGTTTTACACCAAAATATATAGTATTTTTTATATTTATGTTTTATAAAATCACATATTTAATAAAAATACTAGCAAGATAGAAATGTCTTTTGTTCTGGAATTTCCTAAATTCTGAGTTTCTGAATATGCTATTGGATTCCAATTTTTTTATGTATGAAGGTCTGGGTTTTTCATTTTAAAGGAAATATATATGTATAAAAAAAACAAACGAAAACCAAAAACCCTGAAGACAAGAAGAGAAGAGAAGAGAAGAGAAGAGAAGAGAAGAGAAGAGAAGAGAAGAGAAGAGAAGAGAAGAGAAGAGAAGAGAAGAGAAGAGAAGAGAAGAGAAGAGAAGAGAAGAGAAGAGAAGAGAAGAGAAGAGAAGAGAAGAGAAGAGAAGAGAAGAGAAGAGAAGAGAAGAGAAGAGAAGAGAAGAGAAGAGAAGAGAAGAGAAGAGAAGAGAAGAGAAGAGAAGAGAAGAGAAGAGAAGAGAAGAGAAGAGAAGAGAAGAGAAGAGAAGAGAAGAGAAGAGAAGAGAAGAGAAGAGAAGAGAAGAGAAGAGAAGAGAAGAGAAGAGAAGAGAAGAGAAGAGAAGAGAAGAGAAGAGAAGAGAAGAGAAGAGAAGAGAAGAGAAGAGAAGAGAAGAGAAGAGAAGAGAAGAGAAGAGAAGAGAAGAGAAGAGAAGAGAAGAGAAGAGAAGAGAAGAGAAGAGAAGAGAAGAGAAGAGAAGAGAAGAGAAGAGAAGAGAAGAGAAGAGAAGAGAAGAGAAGAGAAGAGAAGAGAAGAGAAGAGAAGAGAAGAGAAGAGAAGAGAAGAGAAGAGAAGAGAAGAGAAGAGAAGAGAAGAGAAGAGAAGAGAAGAGAAGAGAAGAGAAGAGAAGAGAAGAGAAGAGAAACCTGATGTAAAAGCCCTTTGATCTACCACTACACCAGACAAAATTTCTTCCACTCGAACAAATGAAGTAACTTGATATCACACTTAGAGTGGTCTTTGTTGGTTATCACTGGAAGGGATAGGTCACACCGTTAGCATTTGCTGATAGCAGAGAGGAGTGTTGGGTTCTGGATGGAGAAGAGCTGCCTTTGGTAAGGACAGACTGATATGCCTGTTCTGCTGGATCCCTTTTCATCCTTCTGACATACTTTGGTTTTGCCCTCTTCACCAATCTGACTAACTACATGATTACTGAATATCTGAGTTTTGCTGTAAATACCCTAATTTTTTTCTCCCACACAGAATCTTTGTCCTGAAGGGATTTGCATACCCCATCTGCCTGCTGTTCTGGTTAGAGAAGTAGCTGACTGGGCTTTTGAATGCTGAGAAATATCAAAAGAATGACTACTATGCATGGGCAGATCAGGAAGACTAGTGAATTCAGTACATTAGAGAGAGCTAGCTCAGTGCAGTAATTCTGGTATATCACCAATATAACTTTTTCCATTAGGTCTACATATCATTGCACATATTTGGGGACCCCAGATCGAGTGCTATGTAGTATGGGTGCAGCCAGGTCACCAGGTGTCAGAGCTAGAGGATGGTTCCTGACCCTTTTAGATCGCTGAAAAGTAGCCACCAGCATAATGTGCAGTTAATGAATGCATGATGCATTGTGATGCATGTCCTAAGGACTTGTAGAATGGGTGTCAGCCACATGAGTTTTGGCAGCAGTGCAGTCCAGAGCCCCATCAATCAAATGACATTAGAGCACAGCCTATAACCTATTCGTGTTCCTTCAGGTGGCTGCAGCAACAGCAAAAGAAGTTGCAGTTACAGGGCATGTTGCAATTTCTGAGATGCTGGCTTAAATCTCAGTCAGATTTCGACACATTATCATTGCAAGAGTATTCCTCTAAACTAGCAGCGGCCAATATGCTAGCTACCGAGCTGGCAGTCATGCCTGCTACTGAGAAGGCATGAGTTCTCACCAGAGAGCTGTGCTTTCTCATGTCAGAAAAGTACTTCTTGCAAAGCAAAGTATTGGTGTCCATAAATTTCAGGAAACTACTGAAGGGGCTTGCCTAATAACTTCAAATAAATAAGCACATGCCCCTTACAAACTTTTGAATCTGAGGCGGGCTGTTGACTTGAAACATTTTAGATCAATTTTGGCAACTGGACCCTGGATTTTGTCGTGGAAAGTGCCAGGCAACTTTAAATAAACAGAGCTGTCACCCCTGCTTGTAATAAAAAATTGCACATACACAAATGCACACACATGCACTTCCTCAAAAACCTCATTTATGCCCATGTGTCTGCTCCTGGACAGACACAGCAGAGCTGGCCAGAGGCAGATGGGAAGGACAGTTTGAGAACAAGCATGGACAGTCTGGAGTCAGCCAGAAAGTGAGGCTCCCACCTCTGCAGATGTTGCTCGCAGGTTGTGGTTGTGCAGCATGTGTGAGTGATAAACTTGAGAGCTATGAGTAATTAGAATATCTTACAGGTCATATGTGTGCAGACATGACCAAAGGGCAACAGCACAGGTTGGACATCAGATCTGCGTGAAACAATACAGCGAGTGGCACCATTCCTTTCTCATCAGCACTAAATCAGCTCCTCTGTAATGTTCCCTGACTGAATGCATAGCTGTCAAACAGGAAAAGATCCTCCCTGAGACAAGAGTCAAAACACACAGAGCGTTTCATTGCACCCCTTGACATCATTCCCATTAGGCTAGCTGCCATTAGGAGTGGATAGAAATGTGAACTGTACTTCCAGGAGGGTGGGTGGCCTGTTTAATGCCTATAGCAGTGTGTGGTTATTAATGTACACTCTGAAAACAGAGGAAAACCGCTAAAGCTGCATGTGGAGGGAGTTTAGGGGAATCCCATAGACTGGCAGCTTCAAGGAATGCTCTCTAAAAAACATGGGTCCCTAAGAAGCAAAAGAAATAATAATGTGTTATGAAAATTAAACCCACATTATTAAAAGAAGGACTTCCTGATAGTATTTGGACTATTTTTCAGGTTTCTTGGCTTACGCTTTCCTCCCTGCTGTTCCGGACTTTCCCACAAGCACTGTCACAGCTATAGGCTTCAACAGCCCTTCATCTGCTCTTGAGGTTCTTACATTTTTTTTCCCCCATTAAAACCTGCATATAGAGCTTTTTACTAATGCCAGTTTTGTTTTATTTGAATGTAGAAAAGTAGCTTAAACTGGGAAAACTTTTCTTGAAATGAGAAGTGACAGCAACAAATGCTTACATAGAAGGAGAAAATACCAAAAATATTCTTCTGTTTCTATTTTGCATACTTTTTTCCCCCTGGCTTGCACTTATATTTGCTTATTGTGTTTCTCTTTTTACAGTGGTGGGCTCACCTTCCTCACCATGCTGTTTTTCAATCCCATCACTGATAGGTATGAGGGGAGAAAAAAAGATAAAAAGGAAAAGAAGTTATTTGGACAGTAGTCAGATCCCTGGCTCAGAAAAGAATTGTTCACTGCTTTGGGCAGTAGGGGATTAAGGAGTGGACAAGTGCTTCTTTGGGGAGTCTGAGGAATGTGTACGTTCTATGTAATCCATTTACTAGTACTTAAATGTAACTATACCACAGTTGCTATCTGTAAAGCTAAGCAATCAATAGGGTGGGGATGTAACTTTAAACTTGTTCTTATAATTCATAACTAGTGTTATGACTGTTCTAATATTCTGGTACTTTGACAAATGGGCAACAAAGGAAAAGGATTGTCATATAAATAGTTAAGTCCGCATTTGGTTGCATTTGATACTGCATTTCCATGTCAGAGGGCAGAGTTGGAAAGAGGTTTTTGCACATATTGTGTTCTAATTATAAAACAGGGTGTCTTTTTCATGTCATTTCTTATCTTCTAGGATTGTGTCAGAGTTAACTTTTTGGTCCCTTTAGAGAAGCATTGTCCCCTGGTCTCCTAAAGATATTTAAAACAAACAAATCACAAAGCAGCAAACATCTAAGCAATACTTGGGACTTTGTTCTCATAAGAGTAACAGCTGTTGTCAGGTCATGTCTGTCCAGAAAAGAGTGAAGACATTACATTCACAGAGGTCATGCCCCAACATTAAATATAACTTTGTATGCCTAAATGTGTTAACAATTTAACATAATCAGAAGTGCAAAAAGAACATCTTAGCAATAGTTTACAGTGGTAGGAAGGTGGGGGGGGTATTTCCCTTGAAATGGTCAGTTTCAGTCATCCTAAAAGTGCACATAAATCCTGCTGAATTTATACAATAGCTTCATTTGGTTTTCTTCAAGCCAAAATTATTCACAAAATATCTGGTGTGAAGAGCCTTCATCTGTTCTTTCTATCCAGTAGTTCAGGGGTTGAAGTACTAAATCAGGCAGTAGCTAATGAATTTTCTGGGTTCAAGTATTTTAACCCTTATCTTTAAAGAAGGGCTTGAAAGTGAGAAACCCTTTTGGGAGCAAGTGGGCTCAGTCTCTTCTGTTGAAACATTGTTATTTTATGCACTAGGTCAGGGACTGAAACACAAGCAACTAACACCTGTGTGAGGAACTTAACGAGAATCGGCATTTACATTACAGAGTATCAGGAACATAAATCAGCCCTGTCCTATGCATTACTGGGTCTGGCTCCTCAGCCTCCTCCCTTCTTCAGACCAGTCACAAGATCAGTAATGATATTGTCTTGCAGAAAGAGATAACTCATTAGTTTGGATTTTGTTGCTCATATTGATTTTAATCATGCCTTATCTTCCAGTCTGGAAACTACTGGTCTAAGCTTTACAGCCTTCATCTGGAGGAGGATGACCAAAACTTAAACTTCCCTGATTCAGAGCACATATGGTAGAAGACATGGTAGTGCTGGAGGCTCAACCCTATCTTGTTATGAGGTATGTTTCTCCTGCCACTGATAGGATATATGGGAATATGTTCCTCAATTCTTAATCACTGGAAAGTTCTCTTGGTAACTTGTACCTTTCATACTGTGTTTTCTGCCTAATACTTCTTTACCAGTCCTTCACTGAGAGAGAAATCAAATCTTCTGCCTCTCTTTATTTCAAATCATTCCACCGGGTACACTTCTTTAACATTATTCATTTGTTCATTCATTCTTCTCAGATAAACCACATCTTCAAGATCTTCCACTGCTGTCCTTTCTTCTTTGAAGTACATTTTTTTTTCCTAAAGTGTGAGACACAAATCTGGGCCCAGCAAGACTTGATCAGAAGAGAAGGATTATTTACTATGCCCTGCACTCTGTCAATATCACATTAGAAAAGCCCTTTCTTGATACTTCAGAAACTCATGAAAACTTCTTGCTCTACCGTGAGTTCCATCCATCTTACAGAGGCCTTAGAGCCTTCTCCATACTCCCGAAACAGCTCCCTGCAAACACTGAGGGTGTTAATGACTGATTGAACCCAGATGCTTTGGCTAATTTATTCTGCCACAACAATCATGAAATTAAAACAAAATAAAACAGTCATTAAGAAAACAGATTATCCTATGGAATGGTCACTAAAAAATAAGCAGTCCTTAGGCCAGTGTCTAATCCAGCCGGTTTTTAGGCCTTCTCCCACCCAAAACAGAGCATCAAATTTCTGTATTAGCTCAACATAATGTATCTAGGAAATCATCACCCAAATATTTAGGATGTGAGTATAGTAGGCTGTACAAATAATTGCTTTTCCTAAACCATCAGAGGATCAGAATATATAATGTGATTCTTATTTCCTCTCTCACTAATCAAAGTAACATTAATTAATAGTTCCTTAGATATTTTAGGAGTTTAGACAGGAATTGGCACAGAGTGGCAAGGAGAACCATCACACTACATTCTGCCAGAAGATGCTGGAAACACTTCAAAAAAGAAAGAGGCAGTGGGCTTGAGTAGAACATCTTTTAAGGAAATATCCAAACTACCATGTTGTGTCTTAATTATGGGTGCATTTACAGTGGCATAACAGGGTTGTGAAGGGCACCTTAGACTTGCTGTGAACAAAACCAGATTTACAGCATTTTGTAATTTCTCATTTTTAAAACTTTTTTTTTCTAGACAGGAACAACTTAAAAAATGAAAGTCAAATTTGTAACTGTTTCTGAATGACCTCAAATTGCATTTTAGAAAGGCTGTGAAGGGGTAAAGATAATTATTACTGGAAGAAAAAAAAATCATCCAACTTCAGTAGTTAGCGTAAGCAGAGCACACATGAATTTCTATTCAAAGCAAAACACTGGGGGAAAAAAGCCTGCAAATTTATCATGACAGTATAATAAAAATTTAGACAATATAAACCACTTTAAACTGCTATAAATAGTAGCTTTTACTTAAACTCACATGCGGATGAATTTTTCTTAGTATGGAGGGCAGAAGATTAAAGATGTTCTGCCAAAAAAACAGAATTAAAAGATAGAGCTCAAGTGTATATTTAGAGCTGGAAAAGATGAGGGATGGTAGTGATTATTTTAGAGCTCCACCAAGCACCTTTGTCCAATTATCCAAATGCTTTCTTTTTCAGAACAGCTTGGAGTAGTCCAGAGTTGCTGGCTGGCCTATGGAGCAGATGTAAGTACTGTGGCTGGAGATTGTTAATCTTATTGTCTTTAAATCTGGTATTCCATAGAGTGAGAGAAAAACACTACCGCTTATTCCAAAAAGTTCAGTGCAGGTACAAGAGTTTATAAGTACAAAGAGACTTTGCTTCATAAGAATTTTGAAAATGTATTCTTTCGCTTCACATTTTTTTCTTTCTCTCAGATACATCCCAAGCTTGATGTTGTTCTTACAGAAAAAAAAAGTTTGAGTTGTCTCCCTAGGGGGCCCATTTCCCTGATTGCCTCAACAGCCTCACCCTGGATGTCTGTTTTTCTTGAATTCCCTACAACTCTGTATGTGACAGTTTAAATAAACTAAAATACTGTGGACAATGTGCAGGAATCTTTATAATATTTATTTTAGCAAATACTTTTCATTAAGTTATCAATAATTTATTATTAAATTATCATTAAGTTGATAATCTTCAAATCAAAAATATTAGAAGGTGTAAGAAACTCCATCCAAAGGTCACTGCTAACATCAAAAGGTCCTCATAAAAAAGCTTTAAATAGTCACAAAGACTGGAGGATGATAATAATACTAATAATACTAATTAATAATATGAAGAAGGAAGAAGGAAGAAGAGGAAGGAGAAGAAAAAGAAGGAGAAGAAGAAGAAGGAGAAGAAGGAGAAGAAAAAGAAGGAGAAGAAGAAGGAGAAGAAAAAGAAGGAGAAGAAGAAGAAGAAGAAGAAGAAAGAAGAATAATTTTCCTCTTCTTTTCAGTATATGTGAGACAAACTATCAGATTAAAATGTGGGTAAGCCATGCTCTAACTTTCTCATTGGTAGAAGAAGGTGGTTCTTTGTGTATTCAAGAATCCTCAGGTAGTTCCAGAGTCTTGTTGCATTTTTTTAATTACATTGGCTTCAAAGTACAAAACCCACCCCAGGGGATTTCTTTTCAGTATTAGAATAATTAACACAGTGGTAGCTATACAACTAGAGCAGTTATTATCAACATAATGTGCCAGCCCAGTATTTGCTTTAACAAAGAAAAGGGTTGGGTCAATGCAAAATTATTAGCCAGGCCCTTTTATTTAACTCTTTTCACTTAGTTAAATTTTTTAAATCTTTTTAAATGCAGACATAAGCTTTAGTTTTAAAAGTGCCAAAACAGAAATCTTTTCTGCTTTTGGTTGAAATTGTGTTCTGAATTCATCAACATTTCCTAGTTGTGTCAGTCCTCATGAAGAATTTACAATGTCAAAACATCTCACCAGATGTACTCAAACATGGTGAGCAAGTCACCACTGTGTCTTCTTTTTGATAACCTAAGCAG